>VOMN01137213.1:0-28978 GCA_014899125.1 Orchestia grillus | reverse complement strand
TGTAATTTTACCTGTGTGGAGAATCGAAGTCAAAGTGTTAAAAATACCCTAGTTGCTGAGTTTGCGGTCATGCACTTGTTTCGTAGCTATAGTAAATTCGTTGATGGTGATGCGTACATATCTAAAAATTGCTGCAAGGATCAATGAAGAGAAAGCACCAGAGAGCGCTTTCTCCTCTGCTTCTGTTGAGGTAGTCATTGCACTGATGACAGATTCAATCTGTTACTTGATTCGACTGGAATGAAAGTGTCACGAGGTGCGATTACAGTTTGTTTGAGAATGAAAAAAAGCATACAGCCTAACATATGCTTTTTACTCTAATATTCCTGGACGGAGCAGTGGATTTTTTCATTTAAAAAAATTAGAATTATTTTGAAAGCGGGTTAACGAATTAATTCGCAGTTTTGTATGATTCGTTTAGATTTATGCTAAGTTAACCTTATCGTTTGCATTATCCAATAGCTCTTCAGTTGTTTTGGTTGAAGCAGAACAGGCGAATTTCCCATCTCGTTAGCATTAAGGTTTCTCTCAATTGAGTGATTGAGACTGCCATTACATCATTTTGGACTTCAGGACTTCATTAACGGTACCGGTATGAATTCTTGGGCTGCGGCTGGTAAAGTACGTTTCAAGACCTTCTAGAAGTGCGGAGAATATTTCAAGAATGCGAAAGCTTTAAGAAGAAAACTGGAAGTCATAAGAGCGGGAGGAATTCTCAGTTCATCCGGGAGGTAAAAAGATCCGGGAGAGAGACCCAAACCGATTGACACGCAAGTGAACAGCTTCGGATATCAACTACCTATATAAACATTAACGAGAAAAAAGGCAAAAAATCAAATATATTTTAGGAAGTAAATGGCCTTTTAACTGCCCTATTTGAACGGGTTAAATTTCAACAATGAAGAAGAGCTTCTTATAAAACCTTGTAAGAAACCCGACTTAAAAATTAGGTCGTCGAAAATTATCCAGTAGAGCATTTATACGGAATTCGTCGAAGATCAGATGGAGAAGCATTTAGGATAGTGTTGAGGAATATTTGCCGTATGGAGTCGATCTTTTAACCTAATTGTGAGAACACGTTACAATTCAGTCATCGGCTTAATATAAGCCATAGCTTAAAATTTATTCCAATGCTTACTTGGTATGAAGAAGAACATTGTTTTTGTTTCTGATGAATCCTGTCTCTGCTTCTACGGAGGCTTTGAAGATCAGTGTTGCATGTCAATGCTCAAGAAAAGTTCAATGATTAGGAAATAACCTCATGATATTACATTGAAAAATTCTCGCGACTGAGATTTGACATTTGATAGCATAATCGAGCATTTGAACTGTTTTACTTTCATTCACCTTGTACCCAGAATTATATAAATGTCAAAGTTCAATTCTGTTTGATGTGTTTTAATTTTTTCAGAGTTTATAGTTCAACATTAGCACCAATTTAACTTCTTCAGTTCAGTTTAATTTTTTAAAATCATAATTCGAAAATAAGGTGAGATCAACGATTAGCTCCACACCCCCCAGCTTCCTGCGAGTCTTCCCATCAGTGGCCAGCAGCCCGCCATGGGTGGGGACACATTTTTGGCATTCGTCTTCTTCATATTAGGGTAAGCTAATGTGTCTGTGAAAATATTTTCCTCCTCCAAAAAATAATTCTTTAATACTCAATTCTGTTTTAACTTTTAATTTTAATTTTCTTAATTTTGAATACTCAATTCTGTTTTTTGAATACTGAATTTTATGAATAGGGTACGCCGAAAGTCCTTGGACTACTCGGAAATTATTTTTGTATTGAAGTATCATGCAGCAGCAAAAAACTATTTCTATTTTTTGTGATGATGTCAGGATAATTTTAAAAATTAATTGTTTTAAACTCGGAAAAGAGCGAACGTGAACCTATAATTTAGCGCTACCACTCGGAAAATCCAACCCTGAAGAAAGCCTTTGTCATGATATAGGCAGCAGTTTCAAGAACTTGGCAGTCATTATT
Source organism: Orchestia grillus (assembly GCA_014899125.1). Classification (NCBI taxonomy): domain Eukaryota; kingdom Metazoa; phylum Arthropoda; class Malacostraca; order Amphipoda; family Talitridae; genus Orchestia; species Orchestia grillus. Next base: position 26,991 of record VOMN01137213.1, on the reverse strand, counting down.
CACTTGCGAGAAAGAGGGTGCAAAGTTTTAACTCAGAATCTGACGTTGATGATGTTGAAGTTCTTACAATTGCTGAAGTGAAAACGTACTTCGACGATCAGTTATTGAACATCCAACAAGAAGGTGCGCTATCCCACACCTCAGACAAGACTAACGAGTGAGGTCGATTTTGTTTTCCAGAGTTCTGAAGTGAAGCAAAGTGGCCTCCGTCATCGTCTGATTCGAATCCAATAGACTTCTATGTGTGGTCTAAATTGAAGACTGAAGCCTTCGTTTCTCCGAATGTTAATGTTTCATCCTTTGAAAAATTCTTGGAGTGGAAATGGCCCAAACTACACCTTAAATTGTTCTGTAGAACGGTTCCGACGGAGGCTCGAGGGTATAATTCAGGCTACGAGAAAGCACACATACTTAGAAGTGTTTGCAAATGTTTCGTAACATAAGAATTACACATTGTACAAGGACTTTCTGTGAGCCCTGTAAGTACGTTTTTGATAAATTTAGAGAAAAAATGTGGCGCAACATTTTTAGGGGTCCATAATGGTGATATTGATTGTAAATAAAAATCCAAGAAGTTTATGAAAAATTATTATCAGAGTTCATAAGCAGTTTAAATTTGTGACGGGAACTGGATATATTAGAACAAAAATGTCCTCGTTTTAATTTATCTCATCTTATAGGTGTGAAAGTATCAGAATGATACGAAAGAATACATTTATAAGGTTAACACAGATGATCTTGTGTTAGTCATATGAGAACAATTCAATGACTCTCTTTTCGTTCGTATAGCTTTTCACGAAGACAAAGCGAAGCCCAATTGAAACTGTCTCAAATAAATTGACATTGTAGAGGAGGACACACTTTAAGTTCCGTTTTGAGGTAGCTATTAATGAGATAACGCCATTCAAAAAGATTTTAAATTGGATTTCTTAGTTCATTCAGTAACCAGAAATGTTATAGCAATACAAAAAGTTAGGGAACTTTGAAAGTGAGGCAGAAATACACTTTCTCTTGTTCGAAAAGACCATACCAGCACTCCTTGTACGCGTAAGTTTTTCTCATTGATTTGATGGTAGAAGTTCTGAATACTATATGATAACCCAAAAATCATTCATCAAATCCCTGGCGAACTGAATCACCTTCACTTTCAAGATATGCATCACTGTAGTCCCCGTGTTATTCAACACACCACACAAATTTTCTAGGAGGGATAGTTGAACAAAAATTAACGATTTGATTTCAGCTGAACAAGGTACTGGATGTTTGGTTAATGGATGATTACGATATTTTACATTACATTGATTTTTCTTTTCAGGTCTTGGAAGTTTTCACTGAACAAACTCAGCGGTCAGTAAAATTATGCTTTTGATTTCGCTAAACCATGGGCTTACCAAATATCAACTCATCACATGACCTTATGGTCCACATCCATAACCTCGTGACCTACTGATTTGCACAATTTGTTAAAGGAACAAGGCTTGTCTTGATCGCTGAGTTTTATTTTAAAAAGCACAAAGTATTTTTGCTTGACATATGTGATGATGTTGGTCTTTTGACTCGGAATTGAAAAAAATTAAGGCAGATACAGCACAAAGAATCAGGGCTGTTGTACATTCCGAGAGTTTGAAGAATATGGTAGATATTACCAACATGGGGAAGCACGCACTTCTCGTCACATTTTATCTCGAGCAACTAAATGCAGAAGTCACTAGTTATAGGCAACTCCTATCGTAACTAGCTGACAATTCGTATTACCTTCGACTTAACAATTCAATTTTGCTTAGAGAGAGGGAAAGTTGTTGAGAAAAACTTGACACCCTGGAAAACAGTTCTAGCCGCAGTTTTGATTTCAGTGCGTCATTTTAAATTAATGAGGTCTAAATTGCCAAAAACAACATAAACTCAACAGAAATGCTTCTGAAAATTGTTGCTCAGTGTGATGAGAATTATTAGAAGTAATAAACGGCAAAATGTTTACAGAGTATCATATTATCACATACAGAGTACCACATTGATTAATTAACTTTCGTTTTTGTGGTGCGAATTAAGTTATGCACGATTGGATTGAGGTAAGTCAAGATGTGATGATATCTCATGATTTCTCAGGAAATTATTTTAATTCACGTGATAAATATTCGTTGCTTTAATTAGTCACTCAGCGATATAAAATTATGCCATATTTAATCGTCTCGTGAATGATCTTGAATTGATCGAACAATAAGAAGGAGAATAGCAAGCGTTGGCGAGGCCAAGGCACGCCGGATTTGAGGTTGCATTCTGCCTTGCATGTTTACTGTATAATTTCAGGTTGCATTCTGCCTTGTATGTTTACTGTATATTTTGCCTTGTATGGTAACTGTATATCGTCTCATCAATCTCAAAAGTAGTACCAATGTAGATCATGAGCGTTCCAATGCTCAATCAAATATGAACACGGGTTAAGGCTCGCTTATAAGTGCCTTAACGTTTCATGAAATAAATACTGACTGAACTGAATGTATTGTCCTGCAAATCTTAACGAATCAATAATATTAAAATAATGAACCTAGCCGCAGACAAGATTGAATGTCCGAGCAAACACATCAGGGACGTTAATAAAGGAAGTCTTGACACGTTGAAGAAATGAGCATACCATGAAACGCAAAAAATAAATGCGGTTACATGAACACAGTTAAAGGGTAATGCGTAACTGGCGATGCAAGGGAGTCAGGGATGAGCGGGCGGATGGGGCGCTTTCATGACACGTTTTACGGCGGAAAGATTAAAGCAATGCACGAGTGCAGATGAGCCTCTAAGTGTCTCTAGTAACATTTTACACGATTTCCTGTATATGGATTCCTAAGAGTCGAGTGATGTTGCATTAATGCGTCGTATCTTGCAGAGTGCGCAGCCCTTCAATATGCAAGTAATTAATTCCTGTACGTGAAAGCAAAACTTTTTACGACAAGGTCTAAATTTTGAGTGTGGCGCCAGTGACGATTGGAAGCTCGAACGCGCACTGCTAGAGCTTAGGATCAAATTTTTCAACCGACTAGTAATATTAACAAACGAGATTTATACATGAAATCATAATTCCTGACATCAGAGTTGAGTTGTTTCCAAAGTAAAACGAGATGAACAGACCATTTATCTAACTAGTATTCCTATGAGATATCAAAATAAAATGCATTTTAGTCAAGAAATTTTTAATACGGTGAAGTCAGGTGGATGTGGATAATGGATGGGTGATGGAGTGCTCTCGCTCCTGCGTCGCTTATCGAGCCTCTGAGAGCGGAGCTGGCTCTCTTGATCGTTACTGACTGCTTTTGGCATAACGGCTTTTGTTTATGATAATGATGATCTCCTCCCGCTTTTCTTTTGTGGTTGAATATGTTTGTATTGCTCTCTCAGGAGAGAAACACCTATTGTACAAATATATTCATATTTTTTGCGCGCTATGCGTGATCATAGCACCGGAGGAGAAAATTTCATTATTTATATTGTAATTTCGCCTCACATACAGAACGTATTAGATTTCCGAAACTTGGATACAATGATCACTTTTCGCATTAAGTCAGTCCAGTCTCGCGCCGCCAGCTCCATAGCTATTCATAAGAGGTGTTCCCTGAGCGTTCGCAGGGCGTGACCATGCCGTGATTAATGAGGGCCGCGCTGCACAGCTCAGCGTACGCTGCGATCCACCTGTCTCATCCCTCACGATTACGACGGCACACATTGGCCTTCAGTGGAGAAACTGCACGCCATCAATGGAATCAGCAACAGAAGCTTGGGATTACTGAGCTCTGTAATTTGGGCTTGGAGTGGTTGCTTGATATAGTTCAGAAAATGCGAACATTAAAATAAACCTTTCGTTTAGAATTAAACAGAAGCCTGAGATTAGTGAGCTCTGTAATTTGGGCTTGGAGTGGTTGCTTGATATAGTTTAGAAAAAGCGAACATAAAAATTTAACTTTCTGTTAGAAATGATATGAGAAAACTCGCGCTAAATAATAAAAGGGGATGAAAGCGTATTAATGGTTCTAATTACGGATGAAGCTAATGAGTAATGAGTGAAAAAATTGAGATTCTGAATTTATTTTTATAGGAAACTCATAATCTATCGAAAACGATGCTCTCAAAATCGATTCATAAAAATCGAGTGAAAAATTCTTTACACAAATCTGTTTGACTTATGACTGATATAGTGAGGCGTACAATCATAATCTATATAAAATTGAGAAACAGACTTTCAATCATCTCCCTTGAAGAAGTTAGTTTCAGTTTATGCAATGAATCAAGCTGACTTTTCTGGGAAAGGCAGCTTTTACAACAGAAAATGAGGTTCTTAATTAATGTCCTAACACTCTACGGTATAGATAGTCACATGGTGAAGTAGAATATCAAACTCAATGAAACAAAATCGGTGAATTTCGAGAAAGGGTGAAAATCATTACCTTAGGTCGTGATAGGAGTTGCGGATTTTCATTTTCACATGAAAATGAAGGTGATTCAATTTAGAGAGTCAAATAAAAAGTGAAGAAAAGCTAAATCTTGGAGAGATATTTTTAAGCAGCCAGATTGCAGCAATGAGGCATCAAGTACGTGAGTGTAATTCTGCTCTGTTCTATCCAAATATTCTTATTGCCTGGTGCTAAATTGATAAGTAAAATGTCTTGAATTCTTGAGGCAATCAATGGAAATAACACTCATGGTCATTGCCAAAACTCATGATTTCGGAACTAATCCGTAACTTTCAGAGGTGATCAGGGTGGCAACATCGTTTCTTAATTTTATGAGACCTTAACCTTCACTTCCATAGAGGCTTGGGCAAAAAAAAGAATAACTACTTAAAACAAATTGCCAAAGGCAAATTTTATTTCGGATGCTGCTCATGAAACTCTAGGCCATCGTCTATTGAAAATTTGAAATGGAGGTTACATTAGGGGAAGTGGCAATGATAGGCAACGCACTTACCAAGGAAGCGCAAAGGATCGATCGCTAAAAGTTCCGGGAGCATTGAGAGCGTCCTACATAAAACTTTCAGTAATTGTGAGAGAATAAAAAGCGCACTTACCTCCTTCTTAGAATCTCGCATTGCCCTTCGAAAAAGGAGCTCTCGATTCAAAAGATTTTAGGGAAATTTTCTGAAACTTTTGCTATTGAATTACCGTTCTACGTGCCCTCGAATTAAAAAATGAAAAAATTTATTCCTCTTGAAAAGTCATAGTTAAAGTAAGCAATACTCGAGCGTTGATAATGAGCAAAAACTGAGCAATTTATCTTACCAATTTCTCCGAGTTTACATTGCACTGCATAACACTGCACACATGTATGTATGTATTTGTATTCGTAATGGCGTCTTAAATTGAGGAGTGGAATTCCAAATTAAATCTGATCACCATGGAAGAGCCCGTTTTGCTTCTGCATGCTCAGAACTATAACAGAAGTTTAATAGTTCTCAGGACTGAATAGTGTTAAAGATAACTATTCTAGCACTAGTCTCGGTACATATGCTAGCAAACAATATATTAATGCTATGACAGTGATTTCAATGGCGGTTCTAAAATTAACATCACGAATTATAAACAAATTGGAACAAATTCTATGTATGTTTTAAATCTTGGAAACTTATCATGTCATCTCAATTTTCTCATAAATATTTCATTATTAATAGTCCCTTAGCCAATTTAAAATATGGAGAACTGAAACAGGAGAATGCATCTTATTTATCAATAATAGTGTTTGCGAATCAATTTCGAAATTGACTATCATTCGCACTCTCATTCTGCGTTAAACAGATCAAACTTGCGTATCAAGGATGCTGATGCGTAGCTATGCTCGCGTTTTGTAATGCCAAAATTGCAGCAAATAAAGCAGTAATATAAAAAATATAATTTATGCTCCACAAAAAATTTCAATTGACAAGTCCCTCGACTCCCGTAATTTTTTACGTTCTTGCTTCGTAAAGTTAAAAATAATAAATTTATTTCTCGGATTCTAAGGTATCTTCATTGGGCGGCTCCCTGAATTGGGCTAATTTACTGCCAAAAAAAGCAGGCTACGTGGATTTTTATGACGTTTAATGATTTTCAACTCAGAATATTGCAGGAGTTAATGTTACTCTTGATCTTTATTTATTGACGTTAGTCTTCACATCAGTCCTATTAAATAGTATATTAAAGGCACTGTTGCTAAACGACTATTCACTGCAAGGCTTAAAATGTTTGACTACTCGCTTTCTTCCCGTCAAAACCAACTCTGTAGAGATCGAAGTCTTCGTACTTAGAAGAAGGACCCTGCGTAATCAAAACACGATATGAATTTCTTAATTAATGTTCCTGACACTCTCCAGTAGTCTTCGAAAAGGTAGAACAACAAACACAATGAAAGAAAGCTAATGGATTTCCAGCGAAGAATGGAACTCATAACCCTGAGTCATTTCTCCTTAAAGGAGAAGCTTATGTCAATGTGCCGAACACTCTCGATGAGTTAAAAAACAACTTCAATAAAGAAATCAACAAAATAACTTCAAGTGGCTTAGAAAAAGTAATGGAAAATAATGTACGCAGCATTCGCTTGTGTTTAAATAATTATAGCAAACATTTAAACAATATCATAATTGAATAATAAAACTTCAAGGTTTTTCTTTCATTTTCTATGTAACGCATTTTTATAGCTGTATTAGTTGTCGTGCAATAAATGTTCAAAATGATGAACTGACTTTTACGCCACCCTTTATTTGAATATCACATCCCTTACAATTGAGATTTGATCCATTTAGATATTATTGGTATATTTTCCTCGTTCGTAATCTTCAGTTTCTGTGAAATGTAACAGATTTACTCACGTCAATGGGGCTGGAACGAAGCAAAATTTCAGCTAACTGAAGGTAACATTTTTTCTGAACGTTTTCACAAATATTGAACAATCATCGATGTCATCAGAAACTTTTTCTTGTGTGCAGACTAAGCGGCTCCCACAGCTTCAAGTTCGCTTTGGAAGACATTTTGAAGCCGCACCACAGCTACATCAGGCCTGAGAATCATCATGGTGTGTGGATTTAGGATTTCTAACCTTATCAATCGCTGTCACTGTATTGGTGACATGCTCGAGTTGTTCTTTTCTTTCGGGCTCAGCATTTTAGCGGGAGTCCGTGTACGTGAATTTTCGTCCTGCTTAGCGACATTTTGTACGTTTGACATGTTATTTTTACTTGTGTATATTAGTATCGTTGCAGTAGTCATAACACGGTTGGCGACGGGTTTTGCAGTGACCTTTTTTATTCGTTTCACCAGTATGAGGGTGGATCATTTGATACATGTTAAGGGAAGATTTGTTAAAGAGCAGTTAAGAAAAAGAAAAAGTGGACCCGCTGTGGGAAATTCTAAACACATTTGACGTCTTCTTAAATTGAGAGCATATGCAGTGCTCGAACAATGACGAATAATTTCAACTGTTTTTCCTCCGGCACAATTTTTTCGGACGGTCACACATTGCAGGCGTGGGACTTACTCCTCACAAATTCAGACAAATACCAATGGGGCAATTGAAGTACATTAAGTTCTAATCTTAGATATTTTAACAAGGAAATTGCCACGACTTGTTTTACTAAATATTTCGTATATATGTACGTGAATAATGATGAACATGCACGCTAATCCTTTAATCTGGGAGAATTTTGAAAGTACTATTTAATTTCTTCTGAATTATCACATGTTCCAAAAACTTTTTGTGCTCACTCGTTGTCTGTGTATAAATTGAGCTCAAAATGTTTTGGCGATGTTGCCAAATATGATATAAATAGCTCGATGAATATGAAAAGGGTCCAAAAGAATGTTCTCACTGTGTGATGCTCCATGTATTGATGACACTCCATGTATTGGTGCTCCATGTATTGGTGCTCCATGTATTGGTGCTCCATGCAACGGTGCTCCATGTATTAGAGGCGCTCGCTGGCAACCATTGTCCAGAGGTTACTGCCTGCCCACAGCTAGTTAAATAGTTACACTACACTTCCAAAGGAATTTCGTAAGTTCACTTTTTCGGTTTCCGAATTATTGAATTGCAATCAGCGTAACAATGACTACATTTTTTTTTACCCATCTGCGTGTACGGAGCTGAGTAACTTTTGATTATTTGCAGGCGTGACTTACATCAACGTGTCTGTAGTGCTGAACAGCCTCGAGATGGACGACAATCGGCGAGTGAGTCTGTAGTTTTGTCATGTGATTTACCTTAAATTCTTATTCCTCAAGTTAACAACAGAACAATCCTAAAAATTTTCGTAAACGGTAATGAGACATTTTCACTCAGGCTCATGCCCTCATATTATGCAGGAAGTCTCACGAAAAACGAAGCCAAAAATGAAAATAATATAATTTAAAAACTATTTGCTGCATTTCCGTTCTATTCCAACCTTTTTTTGTTAATCGCTTTTCGACAAATGCTATCTGTTTTGAAAAAATACTTTCAAAAATATTTACCTCCAATTACTCTACTGAAGGCTCTCAGAAACAAGTTTGAGAAGAAAAGTCAAACATTAAAATGTAGAAGCAACAATTTAACTTTAGTTTAAGTTTTAGAAAAATTAACACTATTATCTGCTCACTGAACATTGGCCAATCGAGTTAGCAGAGTTTGGTGGATGCAGGATAGCCAGCCGGCTCATTGACAGGTAGCTGTAAGAACACGGCTGAGAGAAATTTTTAATAACCGCGTTGTTGCATTAAATTCAGAAATTGTGTGGCCTCTAAAATACCGAAATATAACACCGTGTGATTATTTTCGACGGGTACACTTACAGACTAAAGTATATTCTAGTCCTCCTCAAAACACTGAATAATTGAAACGAAGAATCACTAACGAATTCAGTGTACTAAGAAATGACCGATAATTAATCAAACGAGTTAATTCATCGATGCGTCCATGAGCTCAGAAGCACGTGGACAGAAATGGACGACATGTGAAAGGAATTGGAGCTTAAAAATTACATACAATATTTTTGATATAATTATATACTACATAGTACTTGTAAGGATTTTTTCTAGAGCTTAAAATTAAGTTCAATTGCGGCGTGTATATTTTATTGTTTGACTTTCCTGCGCAAACATGTTTCTGAGAGTCTTCATCCGAGTAATTACATGTGAATGTTTTTGAAGATATGTTATCAAAACGAGTAGCATTTGTTGAAAAGCGTTCGACGAAGAACATGCTCGAAACAGAATAAACAGGCAAAAAATAGCTTCTGATTCATATTATTGTCATTTTGTTTTTTTTTCGTGGGACATCTTGTACAGTTTGTCCTTGGGTTCTTTCACTGGTATCAATTCTTCCTACTACAGACTGACCCAGAATCATAAAAGTATTTTTTTAATTCTAAGCATACTGTAGATGCGTTATTCTGCTGGTTGAAATATAATGGTGAATAATTCCCAAATACTACACGATTGCATTCACTCACTGTGACGTTAAGTCACGTAAACATTAAGTCTAGGTGTAAATGTATAACGTATAAGGTGCGTAACAGTTTTGTGGAATGAAAGCCCATTTCTATCGCAGTGTTACAAATTTTGTAAAAGGGGCTCGTGTGACTAAGGAGCTCATTCAATATTCATCATGGAGATACCAACACGAAAAACACTATCGCAATACTGTAAACTGTTTAAAGAATAGATCCAGAAAAACACAAAACCAAATGAACTATCGAGTTTGGTCGTTCTCAAGCACCGTTGAAGGCTGGATTGCGACTCAATATCAAAATCCACAGCCTATTATGTTTTGGCACGCTTGGCTTGTTTAGCGGCAAAAAGATCTCCGCTACTGAAAAGTCCGTTGAAAAAGGAAATTAGGAACTTCAACGACGTTAGTTCCTAGGGAGTGAATACATGTGTGTCTTGTATATCATTTGGCTTCATTCAAACAAATACTTATTATGTAGTAGAGTTGAATCTCAAATCATAAAAACATCTGATATTGCGTAATAGAGAAAATTTCCCTCGAGAGTGATACTTTACAAGCGAAAAATAACCAAAGCTCTCTGGTCATTTTCCAGCGACATCTTCAAATGCTCTGGGCAAAAATTATTAGAGTGTCTTTCTGGAATCTTGCATTCTCCTCTAAAAAATACGAACCTCTGATTTGGTTAAGTTGGCGTTTTAGGAGCAAGCTGCTTCTTCAGGTCTACAATAGTGTTCTCAGTTGAAGAAACGTACAGTCATCTTTGTTCATAAAAGTCAGAGAGCAGTCCTGTTTATTTCGAGTAGTCACGGGTGCTCTTCCGTACAGACATTAAGGGGCCATCAGTGCGTGAGCTTTGTGAGGGGCTTGGACCTGCTTAGGAAATTGTTGGGAGTTAAGAATCTTGTATTTTTTTAAGCCATCGTATTGTTCTAAGTTCAAAGAAATATCACAAGACTATTCCATAGTCAAATATCGTTGAAGGTAACCAATTGTATTGATATGGGAGACAAATTCCATAGATATATTTAATTTTATTGGAAATGTAAGCAAGATTCCAATTTGTAAATCGTTGTTTTGTTAAATCGATGAATGCAGTGTTGTTCCGGAATGTGTTTTGGGTAATCTTTGACTAAAGCTGTCCTCTTGAAAGTTTATTCAATTTTGTTTTTCTTCCGGTAACGAAATTCTAATGGATCTAATTTATAATCACAGTGAAGATCCGAAACCTTAGTGCGGAAATTTGGAAGCTGGCGCTAGCATTTACTATCTTAGGACATAATTTGGGCGCAAGAAAACAATCTTAATGCCCCCTGAACTTCTACAGTAGAGTTATTGCATTTGCCCCAACTCGGCCATCAAGAGTAGATTACTACCAATCAATTGCGCAACATATTCTTCCTTTGTGGAAAAGTAATGTAATCTACGGAAGAACGTTAACTGATTATCCGCATTTCAGTCATCAACTTTATCGATCGAGACAAATACAAGTATAAGTTTTATTATCTGGGTCATCTGTACGCAAGCTAATAAAGATGCCGTGTCTATTTGATACCTCTAACACGTGGTGCCTTAGAAATGGATGCAAGAATTATGTACTAATTACGAATTGGAGAATCCAACGGCTTGTAAGCGTGGAGATAATGGTTAAATGTTCTACATTGCAATGGGTGGGAGCAGATGGTCTGAGAATTGAGCAACAGTCACTCTCACAGAGTACAGTTATGTAAGGTACTTGAAAAGTTCTAAATATTACTATAATTCTTTGCAATACCATGGCTCACACAGCTTTTAAATATGGAGCAGTTCATTTGGGTTCCAAATGTGTAAGAAATTGTAGCCACAGAAATGATCGCTCTAATTTATGAAATACTTGTTCTAACCTCAATTTTCAAGATTAGCTCCATCGTTTGGATAGTAATTGTAGGCAGAGACGTTTTGATTAATAGCATTTAGAAAAATAGTCACCGAAGCATGACTGAAGCTATGAAAATTTTTCTCTATTTAAAGTATTTCATTTCTAGTCAAGGGCAAGTATTTTCCACAGTAAACAGAGATGCCCATTTCTCTGCATTACGGCTGCAGTTCTTCAAACTACAAAATCTCGAAGATTCATATAATCCGTCAGAGTGTTCCATATACCATGAATATTACTTTGAAGATTCATTGCTTCCAATTAGAAACGCGATCGAAAGTTGGAACATTTTTTCAATATTCTTTCGTTAAGGGTTTCCTGGAATAAATATAACTCGGATGCAAAAATTTCCACTGTAGATTGGCAAATAATATCACACTGAAAAATTATCGGCTCATTCTCGTTTTCTTTAAGTTTTCAATCACTGGCTTTAAAATATATTGCATGGTATATTTCGCATTGCCTTTGCCCTATTTTACAATCCATATTGGACGGTGCGACGCTGGTCTCATTAGAAAATATCTTTGAAGTGACACAACTGAGATATTTTTGCAGGTTACATAGATATATATGTATATGCTACAGACTTTCTTTTTCTATGTTGCTATCAAAAGTAACTAAAATCAGACCTGAAAACTTAAGCGCGCAAATTTAAGTCATTTCTGACAATCTGAGTTGAGGATGTCAGGAAAATTCTTACCCAACGCCAACTCTAACCCCAATTATACAGAATTATTCACTCATTATCTTTTATTACAATTTAACTTCAAGACGCTCAGATCGAATGCTACCCTTAGAAACGCCCATGCCCGGACCAAGGTTCGAGTACCTGACTTCGATGGATCTTGACTGAGCGAGAGTGGAAATTAACGCTGAGTTGACGTCATCAGGTGATGCGGGTGTCGGGGGAGCTCGTCCAGGAGTGGGAGGACGAGGACTTGCGCTTCGCGGGGGGCAGGAACATCATCACCTCCGCCATTGGGCTTTATGGTCAGCTCATCTTTCGCGCCCATGTTCCTCGTCTTCTTTTTTCATCAGATCTTTCGCTCCCGTGTTGCTAATCTTACTTTTTTCATCAGATCTTTCGCTCCTATGCTGCTCGTCTTCTTTTTTCATCAGATCTTTCGCTCCCATGTTGCTCGTCTTCTTTTTTCATCAGATCTTTCGCTCCTATGCTGCTCGTTTTCTTTTTTTATCAGATATTTCGCTCCCATGATGCTCGTCTTCTTTTTTCATCAGATCTTCCGCTCCTATGTTGCTCATCTTACTTTTTTCATCAGATCTTTCGCGCCCATGTTGATGCCCATAATCATGGAAGACCATTAAGTTCTCTATTTTACTTTTCAATCATGTTTTCTGCATTCTGAGTATTGTTGTCATGGTATATCAACTCCATGATTATTTTTTACTTTAGATTGCATGGGAGATTTTACATTACTTTCTACATTATATACATTCATTCAAAATTTTGGATACCTATTCAAATTGTGGATAGATTCTAAATTTAACTCTTAGTTGATACTAGTTTCAAAATGTTAATTTCCGTCGAGAAACTGAAGTAACCGATTTGATTTTCGCACATGAAAGACACGAAGAAATTCTGTACTAGTGCCGAGCGGACGTTTGAAGACCTGGTAGCCAGTCAGCCACAGCCGCTAAAGAGAGCTTTCGAGTACGCTATAGATGACCAGTATAGTTGAGCATAAAATAACTGGGGCTCCATAAAACGGTTTGATGTTCCAATAAAAAAGGTTAACGCCAGCATTAATGTTCATATAATGACAGTTTAGCGACTTGAAATCCTGGTTACCGATTTCGCGCTAGAAAAAAACTTCATTTGAAAACACTGTCGCTGATTTGTGTGCAAGGTGATTCGGGTGATTTGTGTACATTAGGCACCCTCGTCTTGTGTACAGGATGATATCAATCATTAGGCACCCTCGATCCAGATTTGTCTATAGGGTGATATCAACCATTAGGTACCCTCGATCCAGCTGAAACAATTCCCATGCATTTTATTCAGTTCAAAGCTTAAAACTTGGATGAGCATCATTCTATACTTTCGTGATCTCAAAATTGTTTCATTAATTTAAAAATCAGGCGAGCACGGACAGACAATCAAGTCGCAAATTTGGCTGCCGGACATGACGCCGTCCATGGCCCTCGAGCAGGACCTCACCTACAAGTCGGACTTCCTCAGACTCACCAGTGAGGGCCGCATCACCTGGACCAAAATGTGAGTTATCAACAATGACTATACACTACGTAAATTAAATAATAAAGTAAGAGGGTATCGCTGACAGTAACGGTCGTTCAATGTTACGTGAGTGAATTGCATGATATTTTTTTCAGTGAAGGTGTGAGAGAACAGCGATGCCCTTTCTTCAATAATAATGATCGGCCGTGTGTACGCTAGATTCGTCAGCAAATTGGGAGAGGCAATGTCATGAGACTTCCGACGAAGGAAATTTTCAAAACAGACTTTGAATGGCTAGGCTAATTTTTAATATGGATGCGTCTATACTGGTGCAATTTTGAAAAATATGGGTGGGTGATAACAAAAAAAAATAAATTGAATGCCTGTTGTCTCTTAAGCAATATTATAAATTTATTTCAAACGGATGCATAGAAAATCTTGGAGACTCATTTCGTTCCCGTTCACGGCTTGTGGAAATGCACGCCTTTTTCAAAGAATTCTCTTTTCTCTGACCTCACATTTCCATCTGTATTGAAGTTTATATTTTAGCTTACGATAGCATACTGTTTGATGTGAGTAAGTCAACCGAGAAAGGAAACCAAAAGAAACTTACATTTATAAATTTAGGTACATGAAATTCAAATTTATGAAACCTAAACTACAGGTAACTTTCCTCCTAGCAGTATTAATAAATTTATATCTGTACTGTGAATGATTCTGAACATGTATTTGGGAATATATCTTTGTTCAAAAAAGACGCTGAATTTGGAAATATTTGGTATGATTCCGAAGAGCTCTACGAAAGGCCAGAATTATGAGACGTGGAGGAAACTGTCTTGCAGACAACATTTCGAAGACTGAGACACTACAACAAAGTATTACTTGTGATGGTATAAAAAAGATGGGAATTCATTCGGTCGTTCATTGGATGCTCCAGCTTGTGAGTAAATGCATAGGGGCTTAAATATCCTCCGTTAACATCGATGTCATTTGCAAAACTTAAAATTCCTTCATTAGATATGTTTTAATTCATCTTGAGTTATACTTATATTAAATTTATTAAGATAAGTTTAAAAATCTTTTAAAATAGGATTTTTCAAATTGTGACATTAATAAATTTGATCTTTCTTTGGAACAGCTTCAGTGCGACGGTGCCTTGCGAGATGGAGCTGGCCTATTACCCGTTTGAAAATTACCGCTGCCTTCTGATGTTCCACAGTTGTGAGTATCGGCTAAAAAATCTTGGCTTCCTGCATTCTTGCTTAAAGAGTTCTCACTGACTGATGAATTAAAAGCACCCCTAAACAATTTTTGAAAAAAAAATCTCATATCCTGAAAAAACTACAGCAGGATATGAGCGGTGTTATTCAAACAGTATTCTATAGCTCTACCGGACTATATTTGTTCTCATCAATTAACGTCATCTCTGACCTTTGATTTTTTACGGAATTCAAGGTAAACGCGGTTTTATCTCTGCTAATTCAATTTTATCTCGAGTCTGTTATTTTTGATCAGAAATGAAGATGAGGAAAACTATGTGCGTTGATTACAACTTTTTAGATTCGTCACGATTGTAATCGGGGAGTGATCAACCTTTCGAGGGTCGCATACCCGATATATCAAGTTAGAAAAAAATCAACCATCAAGTGTATACTTCACATGATTCTTGTAATTTTCAGTTTATAGAGTAAAACAGCGCGTAAAGTCATTCATCGCTGCGTGCGTGGCAATCGAATAAGTTGCTAAATGCCAGTCAAGGAACCAGTCATTTAGTACACATGAAGTTGTCGTCATCAAAATTCACGACATCCTCAACAAATGGAATCGAATCTACGCTAGTAAAATGGGAGGTGAAGCGCTTTGAGGTAGGAGACAAAATTCTGTTCAGTTTCTGAGTTTTCGAGCAAATTTTAATTTGTCAAGTCTCATTCAACTGTAGGGCGGCTTATAACAACCAGACTTGAACACTGAAACCACAAACCATTATATTTCCACTGATTCAAAATCGATGTGATTTTTTTTGCCATAGCATTGGAGCCCAATGTGACTTAAGTTTAAGGTCACAGATACTTCCTCATTTGACATGACAGTTTTGATTTGGGTGTTGATCATGATTATTGAATAGATAATAAAAAACTGCAGTTACTGCAATGAGTTGTGAAAAATTGAAATATGTCTTTGGTCGAGTTAGTCTGTGAAATTTCTAACGTGTAATTGAAGAGTTAGTTTCGATTCTTTTCATAGGATTTCGAGTTTCATGATTTTAGAATTACTGAACTATGAGCTCCATGGAAGTATCTTACAACACAATTGATGCGAGCCGATGTGTACTCATTTGACTATTGCAGTTATCAGTCACTCTTTCCTAATGAGAAATCTCTATTCAAGTGCGATAAAATTTGGGATGTTTGATCACAATATACACTTTTCTGAATTTACATTTTTCGTGAACATGAGAGAGATTGTCAAATTTGTGTACAGATATCCTATGTGCAGCCACACCGAAATGAGGACCTCAGTCGAAAGTCTTGCTTCAGCAATAAAATACAAACAGAAGCCACAAACCAGCCGCTCGTTTTGAAAATATCGTGTGCAAAATGGCGCTTTCAGCTTCACAGCAATTTTTTCGTGGTTCAATCTCTTGAAAATAATTCTTTGAGCAATATTCAAGCCACCTCTTGTTTATAATGGGTTTAGTTCGCCAACTATATACACCACACATAATGTGCTTCTTTTATTTTTATATTTGTTTAGGAGGTGCGAGAAACCCAGAATTTTATTTTCCCGCGAAAGCGACATTGGTTGTTAAGCAAACTTCACCCATTTCATAGAACTGTTTCCTCCCAGACGCATGCTGTCTCTTAGAATATACAAAAGGGTAACAAAAGTATATTTACTTTGTTATTCAAAAATTTCGAAGTAAAAATCCTAGCATACCCAGAAATTGCCAGCGAGCGCCCTTTACCCTCGGCTAATTTGATAGTGGCGCTACGCTTCCATGAGGCTAAGTATGTGTAAGCCTTTTGTTTCGCAATTATTGAATTACTAACAGTGAGATCATTTTTTAGACCCTTCTGTACATAGCATATCCCATCGAAAATCAACTTCATGCTTTCAGCCTCCATGAAGGTCTGCTGCAAACCAGGTACTCTGGGGTAGTCTCCTATCGTGCGAACGCAGAATGAACACGCGCGTTTGCTCCTACACAGCGCGTCCATGCATCATTCTTAAAATCATTTCAATGAACCTCATCTCATATTCTTGTTGTACATTCCCAAATTTATTTTCGGTTCTCTTTCATAATTCAGGCCCAGGTGTTAGTAAAAAACATATTCTACGAAGAATTATTTTCTAATGTAACTTTTTTTATTTGGATAGTGGGCTACGACACTGAAGAGCTGAGGCCGAACTGGTCGCTGGAGCCTGCAGTTCACTTCGAGTACACACAAGTGTCCCTGCCGTGCGAGATAGACGACATCGTCACAGACCACAGCAGCTTCGTCACCACCCAGCGTGAGTGGCCAGTAGCATCCACAGAAAGGGACCAGAGCAGAACGTTATGCTAGGAGTGGGTAATGTTGACCCATGCACTAGGAAAGAATGAGAAATTCTCCCGCAAGTACTGAGTGAAAAACAGATTATCAAAAAATGACTCACATTCTGCAAATGCAAAGGTACAGGTAACACCGTCGTATTCTGAACGAATAAATGACGCTAATTGTTATACGTAAAAGATGAGAACTTTTTTGCAGCTTGACTTACGACACGTAAATATTTGATTTAACTTTCTCACGCTGTTATTGATTATAATCGATACGTATTGTCGGAATGCGAATTTCGCTAAGTCGTTCTGCGTAATTGACGTATTATTCGATGACCTGCACTATCCAATGCCCCTCGGCAGGAGCCCGGCGGCGTCTGGAGGCGGAGATCGAGATGGAGTGCTACAGCGGCTGGACCATCAAGCACACTGTGGTGCCGTTTATGGTCACCGTCACCATGGCGTACTTGGCCTTTTATCTCCACCCCAGAGGTCAGAAACGTGCAATACTTCTAAACTGCTGAGGCTTCATGCAATTTCAGAAAAAAATGAGCTTTTCTTTCACCGTCAAGTAGAATAGAACCCGAAAAAAACTATCACTACTGTTTAATAAAAGTGATGCCACATCAACGATGAAGATACTTTGCAATCTATTCATGTTAATTGGAATGAAAATTAAACTCAAAAACTCAAAATTTACTCTTTCTTCTAACATTAATGACTATTTTACGGCTGTCAATCCCTTAAAACATTCAAATATTGTACTCACTAAAGTGCAGTCAAATAGTCTTATGAAAAGTGACAGATTTTTCTGACGTGGTTAATTTTGTGATTGAATAATTAGTTGAACGTCCTTTAATTGTCCCTGATTCAAGTGAAACTGTCTTTTTTTATTCATTTGTCAGCTTTTTGAGGAGGTTATGGATAAATATATTCATAAGATGATTTATTTAGGTTATAGAAAAGATCTGAAAAAAATGTGGTTTCATATCACAACTGTTAGAGAGGTTACCTTCCAGCCAGCTCCAGGCTTGACACCCAGGCTGGAATGGTTTCAGTTGGAAAAGGAAAATCATATACAATGTTCTTAAAAAGGCGGCACGTCAGGCTAGGGCTGGGAGTCTAAACTTCTTCCACGGTATCTTAGGTATGAAACTCACATCTGAATGAGTTTGTCAAGATTCTAATTGTTATATACTTTTCATGCGATTAATTCAAAGCATAAGAAATTTTGTAACTGAAATTAATATCTTTTCAGAGATGCAGGAGTAAAATTTTTCTAAAATTTTCAAATCAACTATCAAGAACATAGCATGACTAATTTCCAAGGCTAGCATAGCTAGCCTACCTGATCCTCTATGTTTATATGAATTAAATATTGAAGAAACGAGTCAAACTAGAACGTAATATCTAGAGCTTGATCAAACCCTTCGTTCTAACTTCAATCCAAACTTCTATAGCGAATTTAACCTCTAGGATACAACCGATTTGTACTTTCTCTCATTTTTCCATTATTTCCGTCTTCTGACACAAGTGCATACTTTATCACATTATCATCAATGACTCCTCGCTCATCGAGCAGGTTACATATACTTCTCTGCACATCATCTACTTCTAATCTCTCGTCGTCTCTCTGTTTTTCGGTTAACGACCCAAGCGGACGAGCCGCAGCGTTCATCAATTGCTCATCAGCGTGGAAAGGACTGACGTACTCGCAATTCTTCGATGATGGCGCGAACGCTTCTGCAATTTTTCTTGTTATCAGTGACTTTAGCTAATGATGCAACGTACATTTACTTTTATTACTTAGAAACCCTACGGCAATAAAATAACTTCAATTAGCTAGAAACATGTTGCTTTCAAAAACATGTGCCATATCTTGGAAAACAAGTTTTCAGAATTGAATGAGAGACAATATATTAATGAACTAATTTGCTACAACATTTCAGAAAATTGCTAAGAATTTGATCTTACCCTCCAAAGAACAGTTTGAAAGCTAATGATATTGACCTCTGTGGACAGCTAAATTACACTACATTTTCAGGATTACTTGACGGATTTCACTGTTATCAGACCTCACTTTTATTTCAGTGAACTATTGTAGCTTCCCTGTCCTCATGCGTTTCACATATTACTGTTCTGTTCATTATATCACATTATTATAAAAACAAACAGTTACTTACTCTAGTTTTAAATGATTTAACATCAGTTTTATAACTAGGAAACTGAAAATGAAAAATAAAATTCTAAACATTTATATGAAGGCTTCGCGGTAAATCACATCATCAGCCGGAGTGAACAAACTAATAACGTGAATTATATACACATGCAAGAACTAAATTCATTGAAATTAACGAAGTGTCAACGATTAGTGGTAATTTAATAAAAACAGGAGCTGAAGGTATCCAGGAGTGCCGGCATACTTTTTAAAATACTCAACCACTCGAAGATTCATACAACAGTGAAATTAGACTGATGCCCTAAGAAGGAAAAGTTATTAACTGTAATTTTACTATTTTGGGTGCGAATAGAAAAATGAGGAGGCTGATCTAACATAGCATTCACCAGGTTACCAACTCCCTGCGATCAGTCGAAAGTCTCAAAATATATGTACGAATAAGTATGAATGAATGTCACTTTTCCGATCATATTCGCAGCTGTGACCAGCCGCCTGATGCTGAGCCTGTTGTCTTTCGTCATCGCTATGATGGTCCACGAGAGGACCTATAAGAATGTGCCCCAGTACCCCTACACTATGGTGAGTGCATGGTGTCGAAGCATCTACTCGTCCCGCCACCGTAGTGAATGCAATTTTCTAACTAAGGCATCTACAAAACCATGGTGAGTGTGGGGAAATATATTTGGTATATTTCAGCACGGGGAGTGTGGACTAATGAGGTTTGTGTAAATTCCAGTGCTGCATTCTGGTGGGTCTGACTGACAAACGTACATCAATGCACTAAAAGAACGGTGGTTGTTAAAAGCCAAACACAACACCCGAATGTTCGGAAAGTGCGAGGTGATAAAATGATTTAATTTACCTCTGGGAAGAGGTAAATTAAATCGTTATGTTACAACATTATGTTACATGCAACATGTTAAATCATTATGTTACATTATGTTACTTGCAATGAGTGTGCTATATAGCGTGCCTTACATTTCAGTCTAACTCTCTCAACGCCTTATCGATAAATTTATAAAAAAACTGATAAAAACACTTGGGAGCCTAAAATTATAGATAACATTGGATAGTCCCGCAAAAAAACGAGACAGGGAACATTAATTTCAGATACTTCCGAGTTCACGAGCCCAACCTCTTCCACCCCAATATAGCTCTGTTTATCATGGCTCAAATAAGTTTCACTGTTGTGGTTTACTCTTCCAAGGAAACATGTTTAGGCATGTTATAAAATGAAGCTTTAAGCAAATAGCTGGCCAACTGTACGGTACCCGAGTGAATGCAGTGGCACCTACTCCTCCAATAAAATTGTAACGTGCAGCACCACATAACTACTGCAACACCACTAGGAACTGTCTTTTCTTTTCGCACGAGCATTTTTGTAAAAAAAAATTATATTGTTGAAATTGTTTATTCTTTTTTTTCGGGTATACTTTTAATACATGACTACCCATTTAAGCCCAGGGGCGTTGTTTGAGAAAATTAAACCAAATGAAGTATAAAAATGATATAAGAAATAACAATTTCATGGGTGTTACATCACTACTCTTGTTAGTTATTATTTGTAACTAATTTGTATAACAAAAATTTAAAATGTGCTTGATCATAAAAAACTGAATTGACAAGTCATAAAATTAACTTGGGTTAAAGTGGATAAGTTAATGACTAATGACTGAGTTTTAATTTCTTGCTGCGAAGACTATTTAAAAAATGTTCCAGAAGTTTAAATGCTGCTGCGCTTTACCTCAACTTTTGTGAAGTTTTGTTACAAGTTTTATTGTAACAGTAATTTGAAGTACAGTTCTCACCTTCTCCGATGACGGTTACCATAACATTTCGCGCTAGCTGGTGCTTAAGAAAACACATTCGTCAGAATTTGCTCGTTACATCCCTACGTACGACAGTTCGTCACAAATGATAACCAAAAAAAATCAATTGAGTAATAGAAGTTTGAGCTAGTTTCTGCAATGGCGGACGTTCACTCTCGAGTAACACGTGGCTACGGGCGAACAAGTGGGAGACGTGCAGCTTCACCTTGAGCACCATCACACCCGCAACACCAGAAACACAAACATCATCACACCTGCAACACCATAAGCACAAACACCATCACACCTGTAACACAATAAACACAAACATCATCACTAACCCTACGGCGCAACATAATGCGGGTTGAAACTGTTTAATCCAGATGCCTGGACACTCTTTTGTACCCAGGCCATCGAAGTGTTCACAGGCACATGCCTCGGCTTCATCTTCAGCACCGTAGTGGAGACCCTCATCGTCGACACCATCAGCCGCAACGCCGACAAGTTGGGTCAGCACAATTATTCCAGAGAGGTGAGAACATCGTCTAAGTTGTGAAATCGACTTGCGGGTTCAGATAACGCTGTAGAATGGAAGGTAACATATCTGACTTAGATGAAGACGCCACATCGTATCCGTTTCAAGCTATGTGTGCGTTCGATGGTGAAATAAAATTAGAAATGACAAAAAATATATATTATTCTTACCGCTTGTGGTAGGCATGGGGCTTCCGACTGAAAGATGCCGGCTCCTGAACCCTAGAGTGAAATAAATAGAAGGGAAATAAGCTTAATCTTTCTACGCACTACAGCTGTTGCTGCTGCTGCTGCTGGTCGGTGTAGCACTTATTCTACGACTCAAATCCTTGAGCTGATTTTAAACACTTTTTCTTAAATGATTCTCCCAAAAAAATAAATCCATTGTAGTCGTATTTTCTGCTTTATAACTGAGTTACTGAGTATTTATTTGGTCTCCATGATCATACCTAACCCTTCACCTCCTGGCGGTAACTCAAGTTACTACGTTGCTCAATGTTTCCACTTCTGGGAAAAATATATAAATTCAGAGTAGTCGGACTGTTAGGGTAAAATATCGGGTTAAATAATAGCCTCTTGGGTGATCAGATGTATTTGCAAAACCATATTTTGCGAAATGAGAATTGTTCATCACCACGTTGTTATTTCTCCCCAAAGAGTTTATACCAAGTAACATGTATCACGACTTCTACAAACTGCCTCACCTGCAAATAAGTCAAGATTTATTAGATGTACTTCCGAAAGACAAGCGATCTTCCGTTAAATATAATTTTAGTTGTGCTCATTGTGCATCGCAATACGTGGGTTCAACCCACCGAGCACTGTTCGTAAGGGTAGCAGAGCATGTTGGACGGAGTTATCGAACAGGTCGAGTATTAGGCTCACCGTCACATTCTACTATTAGGCAACATCACATTACTTCATGTGGCCTATTTATTGATTATAGTCGATTTAAGGTATTAGCTTCTTGCTCAGTTAATTTAGATTTACGATTATTAAAGTCACTGACTTTCATAAATTGAAACTTCATTAAATGATTTGCAAAGTGCATACCTATTAAAAATCGTCAACCATTAGCCCTTCTTCTATGTACCATCCAGATGTTTTTCGATTTCAATTTACGCAGTTAGTTGTATTTTCCATTGTTAGAAGTTTTAATTCCATTTGCAACGTCCTTGTTCTTGAAAGTGCTGTACAACTTTGTAAATATGTACCTTACAGCCTTTTGCTTGGTGTTTGTATTTCGTGTTTTCCATGTTTTAATTTGTTAATTAGCATAACTGTATTCTTTTTGTACTATTCTGTACCATAGGGCATATTGAATGAACAAAAAAATTTACATTGCAGATTTCGTTGAAAATGAGCACATGCTTGAAACGTTCGAACTAAAAGTTTTTACGATTTTTTTTTAAGTCTCATTCTTAGTCAAGACTTTCTCTTCATAGTTTTATTCGTTTATTAATTAGGCTAAGATTAAATTTTGTTCATAAAAAATCACATAGCATTTTGCCTTTTCATCAATATTTGCTTTTTCTTACAACGAACCTTTTTAGACAACCGGAATTTTTGTACCGGAAATGAACGAGTATTTGCATGAGCAGGAAATTACTCATGTTAGGGCAATTGCAAAGATATTTTAAGGAAATAATAATATTTTCCCCTAGATAACACACAATTATTTTTCTATGGTGTCAAAATTTCTAAAGGTAGAGGGTTAAGCTCGACGTTTGCATAGGTTTGCAGTGACATCACTAATTTGATTTCATTTAGGAAAATCCAAGCCAGGAAGGAAAGATGCACCGCAACAAATATGTTTTTAGCCTTTATTCAGGGACAAAGGGCGGGGAGGGAGACAATTTTCTGCGTCATAAAGGGGAACTTTGAAGTTTCCTGAATTTTTGAGGTAAAGGACCCCGTATTCTTAGGTTAGGGGCTCAGCGGAAATAAAATCAACCATCCTCATACTTGAATATCTTGAAATATCTTGAAATTGTTTGGGCCTCTATGCCCTGGTCACACTGGAGTGCCGCCGGTGAGGCTACCAGAAATAAAATCAACCATTCTCATACTAGGAGGCTACCAGAAATAAAATCAACCATTCTCATACTAGGAGGCTACCAGAAATAAAATCAACCATTCTCATACTAGGAGGCTACCAGAAATTCTGAGGTTCTCCACCTTCATCTATCTAGAATCTTGAAAATTTCTATTCGCAAAAATTTATCTTTTTTTTGTCGTTCTTTAACAGCTGGAAACGTCTTATCTGCAACCATTTTTCCTTGTATGCTGGTATAACGGAAAATAAAATAAGTAGATCAATATGGAAATATTCAACACAGTTTTGAACATTTCCCAAATTCATAACTCATCAATGATTGACTCGATGTATGGAATATACAGGGAATGGAATCAAGTGTAGGAAACATCAAGAAAATTCTCATGTTTATAAACTCGGTGTGCTCACATAAAAGTGAGCGTGTAACTTGTTTAACTTGAGTTCTCATGGTGCAGTATGGAAAATACTCATCAGGCAGCAGCTCACTAACTCTAGCTCGCTCAGAATTCATGGCAGTGACAATAACACAGGTTCGGCGCAGTCGACTTAGCATGCAAATCCAATGGACCAAAAGCTTGCCTGCTGTGCATAAATTAGAATTTTAAATTTGTGTTGGTATTCGTTGTTTCTTGACATATACAAACCCGAACTTCGTAGAAGATATTTTTGAAAAACCTGATGTTCAAACTGGGGAGTAGTGAAATCTTATTAAAACAGAACTTTACTGTTATCTTATATCTACTTATTAGCTGATAAATTTTAAAATGAATTTTTTTCTTTTTGAAATAAACTGACTTTATTTGTGTCGTCATTTTTACGAACAGAAATTCTAGTCTCTATGTTCACGTTCAGTTCATGTATATTCATAAGTAAGGTCGAATTTCAGCTGAAGAGATGTTGAGATGAAACATTTTCTTTTCCATATGCAAGTAAATTCAATATGCATTCGATGCCGTGCATTCTTGAATATTTTACAGGAAAACAAAGGCGTTGCTTCCCGTGTTTTTAATCTGCAGCCCAGGTCAGAGGAAAGTAAACGTTACAATATTGTTTATCATGAAATCCTGCGCAGGTAAATTCGACTAGGTCGGGCAGTGCGCCAAATGAACTTCGTAAAAACCTTTACAGCGACAATGCATAACGCAAGCCAGGCACGGAAAGTTTGTTTGCTCAAAAGCATTCTTTTCTGGCTGCCGTGTGATCAGTCACTCTTAATCGTGTCGGCAAACACAGCCTGCAAACACTGCCACTTTGCTCGCGTGCTTTACAAATCTTTACTCGGAGAGGGGCATAAATCCCTGCCCGATTGGCGGCAGTGAACACATTTTTACCCTTGATTGAAGGAAATGCAATCATCGACAAAGCAGGCCCCATTACCCTTCAGGAAAATGTTCTTGATCCGACGTATATTCTTCATAGAAACAATGAGAGAAATTTAACGAGTTACTACCACGTGTTACAATCTGTCACTAAAATATCACACGCAACTATGATCGTATTTCCTGATTTTTGTGCAGGATTCTCTGCCTCGCAAGAACAGAGAGGTACGTGCATGTAGTTTATTTCTAAAGCTACATACAATAGAAATAAATTGAGGTTTCGTTAAACGCACAACCCTTTCGTTGCCGTATCCAGTTAGTTGTAACCACAGACATTATAAAGACATGAATGATAAGCTCAATACCTATACAACCACAGCAATCACGCAAATACTGATACCCCGAAGCAAAAGTTATCAAAGATTTTAAAGTACGCGGCAGTGGAAGCACGAAAATACATTTCTCATAGCTGGCAAGAATTAAACTTCTTAAATTGAAAGGAGGCTTCTGTAGAAAATAATTTTTTTTCTATTCGCACTATATATATTCAACCTTATAGTCTTGAGCTTAGATGTTACACTAAAGTTATAAAATGAACACACAAGCTCCCAAGCGCAAGCATTTTTAATTAAACTCGGCAAAATACATGAAGAAGATTAATTTCGAGTTCACGTTGTAATAGTCCCGTAACGTACTTCAGTACAAAACGAGCTTGAAAAAAATCATCGTTCTTGGAATAACGGAATGTTATCTCTATCAGCTGAACGATCAAAGAAAGCATGTCTCATCTTCACCTATACCAATACTGAAACTTGGTAACTGGGGCATATTGATAAAAAACAAGTAATATTCAATAGGGTCACTCAGCAAGATCATTACATGATGAATCAATTTTCTAGGAACTGTACTCTTTTAAAATCTAATTATGTATCGCACTCTGAACGATAGATTTGGTACTGGGACATGTTGATGTATTTTTTCGCAGCCTTTCGATTCTTTTTTAAAAATAGTTTTTTTTAGCAGTGTACAGGAACGTTACAGGCCGTAAAGTTTTAAGATTTTTATGCGCTGAAGTTTTTGTCACGGAATAATATTCATAATTGTCAAACAAGTAAAATATTTTCAGTCCAACAATGACAATGAATTACAGAGAAAGTTGAACATTCAATGAGGTAAAAATTTTAAAGTTGTTTGAACATTTTCATCTGAAAAGTTTTTTATCGATCAACTGAGTCATTATCTACTCTCATATGCATCTCTTTTCGCTTGCGCCATTTTAACGACGTGGTCACTTGACAGTTTTCTGGAGTATAAAAGTGTCAACTGTCAGAAGAGTTCATTTGCTGATTATAAAATGAAAGTTGGGTGATAATTTTCATCCTATGACCTAAGGCTAAATATTCCTGATAATGCACTCCTATGTGAGTACTTTATTATACATTTAACAATAATAAATGATGATTCCGATAATGATAAATTATGAGAAGGCAGAGAAAAATTTTACTAAGGACTTTATCGTTAAAGCAGGAAATCCCAACAAACTGGTGCGCTGTACAGCATGAACCAGAAAAATGTGAATGTTTAGTTGTTTTTCCAACCCCTACAAATCCTACTGAGCCCTCATCACTTAGCATTTACTTAGCTTATGCCGTGTTTAGCTTATGAAATGAACTCATAGCCGTAAAAATCATAGCCAGAATTCAAAACTCGAAAATAGTCCCTATTCAAAGATAATCCACAACTTCCGACATGACGTCGGATTGTTGACTGAGGTGGTTCACTCGGAGATCTCTCAATCCTATGACGACCGCTCGAGTGTTCAGAAGCTCTTATGAAAAGAGAACGGAACGTACGCCCGTGTACTCAGATGCACACTGTGCACAGCTGATCAAGTATAACGTACGGCCCACGTACTCAGATGCACACTGTGCACAACTGATCAGGTATAACGTACGGCCCGCGTACTCAGATGCACACTGTGCACAACTGATCAGGTATAACGTACGG
>VOMN01137164.1:0-20936 GCA_014899125.1 Orchestia grillus | reverse complement strand
GACTTGGCATCCACACGGTCACTGTCCACTACACGGAGTGACTTGGCAGCCACACGGTCACTGTCCACGACACGGAGTGACTCGGCATCCACACGGTCACTGCCCATTAGACGGAGTGACTTGGCACCCACACGGTCAATGCCCACTACACGGAGTGACTCGGCATTCACACGGACTGGGTAGTCGGTATTGGCCGTGTAAATGCGACAACTACGGCGTCTACATATGACGACGGTGACCGTCAACAGGTCAAAAAGTCACCCACAAAATGCACACCTGTTCAACGAGACGAGGTATCTGGAGACGGACATGAGGGAGGGAGAGGGGCGCCGGTGAATGGAAGGAGAAGTTGAGTTACTGAGTCAGGGAACCTCGAGTTCGTACCTCTATTCTAGATTTTTGGAGTAATTCTAATTATGTTGCAATGTGTCAATTCCAAACATTGTTAATTGCTGCTGGATTTCTCCAAACGTAATTTGTTGATTTCTTGTATAAAAGTTTTAGAGGTAATTAAATACTTGTTTGAACCGAACATTATGGTTAGTTTGTAGGATTATATTTTGAATGTGGTGGCTGCGTTGAATTACCAGCCTAAGTTTATTACTCGAACTGTAAAAGCCGGAGCAATGCATCAAATGCCCGAGTTTACCGAATTAATAGAGAATAGGTATAATATTTCTGAGGGATAAACTTCTATATTCCTCTTCTTCTACCTCAAAACCAGCCTAATTCAGACAAATTCTTCCCAAAAATACAGCTTGTGCTTCTGGAATCCACACGAAGTCGAAAATAGGAATGGAAAATGATTTCGAATTTCGTGCAGCAGGCAACATATTTAAGAAACAAGTCGTGCTGCGACAATTACAAGTGTAAATTTATGACATTTTCAGAATTTTACCAACACAAGGTGAAGGAGACGTAAAGAACCAGATAACTCGGCTAGACGTTCAAAAAGTGAGGTACTGACGTTACAATCTAGGAAAGCATTCGAAATTCTTGGAATTTCGGATGACGGTCATGCCCATTTAAAAGAAGGAACTGAACACGTTGGAATACATAAAGAAACATGAACGGATTTACCTTATCGAGCAAATTAGAGAGAAGCAGATGCCTTTCATCGCTCACCCCTTGAACGACTGCACCCTCGTCGTCGGAATCCCCCGAGTCTTCTTCAGATTTGACCTGAGGAGAGTCATCTTGGGACTTAGTCTCAGGGGGGTCTTCTGTTTGCTGAGCTTGAGCAGAGTCGTCTTTGGGTGTGGCTTGAGGAGGATCGTCCGAGGGTTTACTCTGGCTTGAATTGTCATCTTGGGCCGCAACCGCAGTAAACGCCGAAGAGCTTCCCCCCACAGTTATCGACTCGGTCTTTTTGAGCAAAGAAGAGCCTTGCACTTTGGGTTTCACTGTCAACGCACCGGAACTTTCGTTTGAATCTGATGCCAAAGAGTCTTTAGAAGTTCCTTTGGTCCCACTCTTGTTTATAGTCGAGGCACTCGTTTTCTTGACGGACGAAGCTTCGGACGAAGAATTTGACTCGCTTCCTGAAGTAGCTTGCTTAGCCTTATGTGTTGATTTCAAATTTTTGCCAACCTTTGGCTTAGTGGAAACTGGACCTTGTGTTTTTTCTTGGGAGTTGCTACCTCTCTCTTTGACTGCTCTGTCTTCATTCTCAACACTATCTGTTTTAACAATTTCCTGCTTGACTGTTTCATCTTTACTTTTTTTGCCGGTGGTTTTTGGAGATCGTTTAACTGTGTTGGTGTTCTCTGCAGCCAGCAGCTGAGCTCCGCTAAGAGGTGGAGCATCAGTCTCCAGGTCGTGTTCTTGCAGCCCGCTTGCCTCCGCTGTCGCAGAAGATGCTTGCTTCTTGGCAGCTTTTGGAGACAACACTTTGGGGGTGGATGCAGGGTCTTTTGCGCCGCTGGGACCTTTCAAAGGCCCTGGTAGAAATAATCATAATATAAAGTTATAAGTTCTTTCCAATGATAAATATTAACTGGTAAACAAAATATCGTCATTGAGGAACAAAATTATTCGTGAAATGAATTTCTATCTATTATGATGCTTATTAAGGTTAACATTTATACTGATAAATTCATCGAAGTTAGTGCAATTGTTAGCAGCAACAGCTACGCTACAGCGAATTAACATGATACATAAAAACGAAACTGAAAGTAAGAAGCATGAAGAATTGTCCCAGCACACTCACCGTGGCGTGCTTTTCTCGTACCTAGAGACTCAATCTTCTCAGAAACTTGCGAGCTAGATTCTCTCAAACTATCCAGATCTCTTTTGATGGAGTACATGGATTCATAATCATTAGGATCCACTCTGATAGTTTCGTCATTGTCATTTTCCTTCACTGCTCGCAAGGCTGAGTCGTTGTAGTACATGTTACCGGGCGGTTGGACGCTATCGTTGTAATAATGATGGCTCGTCTGGCTCGCGTGACCCAGCTTGGGATCTTCAGTGGCAGAAGAGGTCCAGTCGACCTCATGTATCTCGTCTGAAGCTGACGGTGGAACGAGGGACAGGCTGTTGTCTTCCCCGATGTCCTCTGCAAAATGCGGCGTTGACGAGTCGCTGCCGTCACTCTTCTCGGACACTTTAGCGTCCTGGTAGTTGTCGGATTCCGAGCCGAGCTCCAAAGCTTCCGATTGTCGAGATGGTTTTGTTTCTGCAGAACCTGCTGCTTGTGCAGGAGTACACGAGCTAGAAATTTCAGGAGTGCAGGGATTTGTAGAATTTCGTTGCTCGCTTTTCGGAGGTTCTGGGCTTGGAGACGGTTTTTGGGCTTTGTTTGTCCCCCTGAGAAGGGCAGGCGTCAAGAGCCGCACGATCGTAGTCGGGTTGAAGGGAAGCTTGAAGTCTTCAGGGCAACCGGCCGAAGGAACACGAGAGATGGAGATAAAGAAGGATAGAAAAAAAGTCAAGGTCAAAGTAAATGATAGCGATGAAAATAGAATGAAGTAAAAGTGTAAAGAAGGCCATGGGTTTTGAAGACACCAAATCAAAATGAAAGGAGAGCAAGAATGAGAATTATAGAACGAAATGAAAGATACAAACAGAGAGGGAGGATGAGAAGAGGGAAAAGATAATAATGAATTAATTAGCAACAAAGTCTAAAGTTATTTAAGCACACAGCGTCTACTGTCTCAAATTCTAATATTTGATGAGAGCAAAGAAAATAAACGCAAAATTTCTTTCAGAAACAGAAAATTCATGAGCATGAAGAGCGATTGAATTTAATGATAGTTAAAAAAACAATGTAACTAAAATATACCACTCATGAAAAACTCGCTGAGTAATATTTATAAGCCCTAAATCATTAAGTTTCAAGAATTACTCGTAAACGGACGTGCTACAAATCGGCGGTAGGGCTCCAGCTGGAGGCTGACCGCTTGTCATGCTGTTACGCGCTACAAACGCTCATTTCTACCAGTGATTCTCAGGCTAAGGTTCTCCTTAACACCTAAACTCTACGTTTGACTTCAAAGTACAACGTTTCAACCAAGACTTCACATTTCCAGAGCGTTATCCTTAAGAAATGCAAAGTCTTGCTTGAGCGACGTGACGGCGTAGAGTTTATATGCGAGGGTCAGCACCAGAGCTGTAACGCACCTCTGGAGAAGTACGCACGCTCCTTCCAGGTGCGTCTTTTTAGACAAAAATATCAACTCACTTCTGGCTGACGACCTCGACTGAACCCGGCCAGACTCGGTGCGTTCGCTCGTTTCCTCTGCTTGTGGAAGACCAGAAATGGTTCAAAATGTTCAGCGACATCCGGGAAAACAAATCGGTAAAAGGTCATTTTTCGACAGGGTGTAACTGGAGGCTAAGAACTAGTTGCATAGTAGTGTTTTACTTGCTTTCATTAACGGATTTGAAATCTTGCTTGGCACTTCAGTGTAGGGTTATAGATTAATAAATTTTGTCCTCTCGCAGAAAGGTTGATAAAAAACTTCATTGCGATGCGTTAATAGGCGAAACAATTCAAGTCAGAAACTGCGATGGAAAATACATCATTCTTTGAATTATCAATGAGGCTCTAATGCAAAGGTTCATGAAAGTCAAAAAAATAAAACGACAGAGTCTCTTTGTATATTTTGTCTATATGTGCTTTCCCTGGTTGTTGTGATAGTGATTTGAGGCGGGATTTATGTTCGGGATTTTCGATATCTAGCACTTCTACCTCGCGCAAATCGTCAATGTGTCCACTAATATTGTCGACCTTCCAGATCCAGAATTTCGCCTTTAAGTTACACCTGTGACTAGGCATAATTATTCTATTTTGGACTCTCCTGCTGTTCACCTGACGGCGGATTTCATAATGGTGACAACGGAGGAAGTGGAACTGCCATCACGAGTCAGGACAGTGAAAATGAAGCGAAATATTACGGAAAATGAGGTAAAATGGTGTCAAGTCACCAGGGGTGAGAAGTTCAGTCGGGTATAAATTCAGGAAATTGAGGTCCTGCTGTGCATAGTTTTGTGCTCTCTGTGCTTTTCCGCTAAAGCAATCGAAATAGCCAAAAATACGAGAGACTTCAGCTTTTTAAAAACAAAAAGCTTTGGCTTTTAGATTTTCGTTAACGAAATAGTTTATTTCGCTGAAACCGTCGTTGCCATTTTTTATGTAAAACAGCCGCTCTCTAATCATCTCAAATTTGAATCTATTTGAGAAAACTTCGCATAAATGTGACTAAGTAATCGTGAAACTTTTGTCGTTCAGAACAGCTATTCCAAACTGGAGTTCAAAAGTTTGTAAAGAAACGACGACGTGTGCATTGTATCCAAAAAATGGAGACGAGTTTCAAGCTGCTACCTTTAATCTAGACTCTTATCGTTAAGACTCTTTGCGGTTCCACTTTGAATTTTTTGTTCACCATTAAAGCGATTTTCCTTCCATCATTAGTGCGATCTTCTCAGGTAATTTGGAAACGGTGATCGTGCTGCCGTACTCCGTCGTCGAACGATAATACAGGGTTTTCAAAGCAGTTGATGTTACTTAATGAAATGATTCAAACGCTTAGAAAAACAAGCTTTGCGAGTGATATTAAGATGAACAAGATAATACATTTTGATATAGCAGCTTTAAAATTAAGCGCAGCTGAGCCATGAATTCAGATGCTATTTAAGACACAGTATGTACACTAGTCTTAGGATTTTGCGACATTGTCTGATTTACCTTCCTCTGGGATGGTGTCCAGGGACCGAAGAAGATCTTCGTCTTCCGAATCCATTTCCCCTGCGGCAAAAATGCTCTCATTAAATAACTCCCGGAACTTCATCGAAGCTCGACTCTTAAGGCCCGCTATTCTGGCAGATCAAATGTAAAATATTCTCTAATTGCAAAATTTGTGGACAAGTTAGCGTTTATATACTGTAACTCACTTAAAAATGTAAGTGCTGAATGAATAATGGTTCGTTATATGAAAGTACTGTGAAGCATACTCATGGTGAATATTTTCACAAGTAAGAAAGTTCAATTATTTATACAAACATTCCATTCATTCCTTCATTAGACAAGTAAGAAACTTGCATTCCATTTTTATTAAACGGTCAAAAAAATAATTTTCTGAAACGGCAACAAGATTTCTACATAATTTCAGGAAAATTTCCGTACAATTGTATGATATTTGGGGAAACCTCAAGAACTTCTAGTGAAAAATTCATTACAATTACCGTGGGGCCATCTAAAAATTTATTTGCAACAAATAACTTCTTATGAACTTCATTAAGACTTTTATGAGACATGTGGGAATCATCCTGAAAACTTTTATGATACTTGGAAAAAATATTCGCAAAAATTTCAACGTAGCTTCCTTGACGCTCTTACAAAATATATCCTCTTCATAACTACATAATCATCTCTTAAAAATATCTTCAAATAAAATTGGCATGCATTTCTGTATTCCTGCGTTCCGGGCTACTCTATTTGATCTCTATCGTCTACAAATGCAAAATTTGAGGCTCTTCCTTTAATTTTTTTATATACCCACACACATTTTGAATACTCCACATAATGGGATTGTTACTGAATGCTCGTTTAAACAAAGCACAGTACCAGTGCAAAACCATCATTCTGGCAGATCAAATGTAAAATATTCTCTAATTGCAAAATTTGTGTGGGTCTCTCTTCTGTCTCTGTGACGCACAGAAAAGAGCAATCGCTCTTCACAGCTGCGGCCTGTAATTGAGCTCAGTTTTACCGAGCGAAGCAATAAAAAATGTTTTTACTCCACCTGAAGATCGATACCCTAAATTTAGCACGAACATTAACCTTCGAGGTTACGGCAAAATTTCTGTTTTCAGTTCCAAGACGCGTATTACGGAAGAAACGTTGATGTGGAAATGTTCATTTTAATAATCTCATAACAAATGTTCCTTACCTCTACTACCCCCTTGTAACTGGTCTTCTTGAAGGTCAGGGGTACTGCGAGGTGTCATGGACATGGGAGTGGTGGACACCGGCGTTGAACCGTCTGAATCCAACATGGAAGACGCGGCTGTGGACTCGTGGGTGTAGGAAGCAGGAGTAGAGCCTCTAGAAGATTCTTCGGGCTCGGGTGAATGGATTGGAGGAGTCCCATCTCTTACGCTGGATTCTCTGGCCATTGCTTTGGCAATGGCCTTGCCGATGATAGAAGAGGCTTTCTTCACCGGTTCTTGCTTGACAGGAGGATCTTGCCTAAAAGAGGATGGGGCAGTTACATCGGTGGCAGCACCACCTGCTGCTGAGGAATGTGGTCCGGCCTCTGATGCTTGGTCGAAAACGGCAGTTGTGGCGGCGTTCGCCGAGCTTTCCTGTTCTTCCAACTGCGCAATGTGCCGTATATCTGGTAAGGGATGGGCAATGGTGAGTGAATTTTGTATGTGTCATTAGAGTTGCGGAGAAAAGTAGCAACACTATGTAATGTTACTGTTCGACTGCAGACTATAATCAATATTTTATTTCTCAGCGGGTTTCGAATAGGTACACAATGTATAAGAAATCTACCAACGCCTGATTAAGCTCAATATAACTACAGCAGCTCGACGAAAAAAATGGGCTTTGAATAAAAATTTTATCAGCTTGGCAAATAATTAGGAGGAATTTTTAATACAACATGAAAAGACGAAGAAGAATTTTAAAGCCCCTTTGGAACTGAAATTAAAAGCTACAATATTCAAATAGAGCTCCACTCACCCGTTTGTCGTATACTGGCAAAATTAGGCCGACCAGCGGTCTTGGCAGCCGCAGGCGACCGCACCCGCGGGCTGAGGTCAGTTTGGATCCTTTCGTTCTCCACAGTAGCGGCCGTCACATCGATGGCACCGTCCTTGTCAGATGTGTGACTCAGAGTGAGACTTAGCCTGCCCGTCGTCACGCTGACAGACTCGTCTTCTTCACTTGACGAAGTTTCATACGTGACAGACGACCGCGTCTCAGGTTTGCTCTCGTCTTGTCTCTGGGAAGAGGCTTTTTTCTGTCGGAAAGTTACCCCCGAGATAGCGCTGTCTGAAGGCCCACCTGGAGGTTTCTCGTTATCTGACTCAGATTTCTGATGAGGCTGCGGAGCATTAGCTGGCTTAGGGGATTTCCCGTTGAGTTTGTGTGCTGGTGAGGATGGCGGTGGACTTTGTTGAGATGTGGCAACGGATGCAGCTGAGGGATGCT
The DNA here is from genome assembly GCA_014899125.1 of Orchestia grillus. Lineage (NCBI taxonomy): Eukaryota > Metazoa > Arthropoda > Malacostraca > Amphipoda > Talitridae > Orchestia > Orchestia grillus. The sequence goes on along the minus strand of VOMN01137164.1, from coordinate 13,276 downwards.
TGTCAGCCGCGTCTTCGAAGTGCATACCGATCAAGTTTGTGAACTTCGGGTAAGTTTTCAACGGATGTACTGTCACGTCTGAAATGCACAGTGCCACATTAGAAATTAATATCGACATAAGTCTTAAGCGCAGTGTTCGCACATATCTCATTATTTAGAAATTTGTGAGTGAACGCTCTTATAAATATGAACGTCAGTCCCATTTATTTGACCTAAATTTACAAGTCCCCGGACTGTGCTCCCAATATTTCATTATCAAACCGAGAACTATCTTGACTCTCTTCTGTCTCTGTCACGACAAAATAACGTTTTTGTCACGACAAAAACTCGGACTCGTGAATGTCAAAAGGAGCCTTGAAAAATAAAAAGATCATATATGCAAAGATTTTGCATGAGTGAGGACCACTCATGAACAAAGAAAGCCAAAAAGTCAATTAGTTACGGTCATAAAAGAACAAGAAACCTTGCCCAAGTCGGGCATGGATATAAAGAACAGTGAACGTGAGAGTCAGTCATGGATATACAGGAACCATTAATGTAGGAGTCGGTCATGGATATACAGGAACCATTAATGTAAGAGTCAGTCATGGATATACAGGAGCCATTAATGTAAGAGTCAGTCATGGATATACAGGAACCATTAATGTAAGAGTCAGTCATGGATAGGAGCCATCAGCTCGCGAGAGTCAACTAAGGCCGTGGAGAATCACCTTCTTTTCTGACGTAAAGCATCTCATCGGCGGTCTGCCCGTTGCTGGTCGAGGCACTCTGGTCATACAGCGACTGTGCAGGAGGGCGGTCGGGGGTGGCTGACCGACCAGCCTTGTATGAAGTGGCTGGGGCGGCTGGCTGAGGGGCGTTGGCTGAATGACCAGTTTCTGAACGTGAACAAGGATTCATAACTTGGCTTTTACGAGTACTTCACAGTATTTTTAAAGAAATAAAATTGTTATCATTATCTAATCGATAAATGAGTGAATGATCTTATAATTTAATATCGTATCAAACTATCTAAAATCTTTTGAAGTTAATAACCTATCAAATTATAAGATTGTGAAGTACCTCTTGGTAATCAACGTTAATAATAAGACGACCATTTTATGAACGGAATGCATTTCCTATATCTGAAAGTAGAAACTTCCAGGTCTCTAGTTTCTTACATCTCGTCATTTAGATTGACGGACTAAGCCTCCAACTTTTCCTACACGTCTTTCATGGCTGAATCGCTAAGCCGGCTAGAAAGAATTGAAACCTCTTTCACAATTCGACGATAAGCAAATCAATCCTAAGTATGCAAATTTGATCGTAAATGAATAAAAATAAGTTGATCCTAAATAACTAAAATCGATCCTAAGTAAAGAAAATCAGTCGATCCTAAATAACCAAACCTGCTCCAAATAATCTAACCCTCTCTTATGCAAGTCAATACCGCTATCAACTCGGCGGCCTCAGCACACAGTCGCTCACAGCGGAGGTGCAAAGGAATCATGGCATTTATTAACCCTAGGAGGCACTGGTACGTGCACCAGACACAGCATCAGTATTCCAGGTTTAGTCATACTAGGCTTTATGCGTAAGAAAAAGGTTAGTTTAACTTTGCATTACCTTTCGTTCGGAAAATTTTGATGAACAATGTCATTTTATTCATTTCAAATTTGGGCTTGTGAGACACAGCGTGTCTGGGTGGCGTGTAACATGACGAATGTCTCCCAGGGATAAAAAGATAACTGCATTGTCGGGCGGACAGTTCGAGGAAGTTGGAACACGACTTTCCACAGTTTCGCAGTGCTGGTTTTACTCGTACGAAAACCACGGAAAGTGAAATGGAATTATGCGAGAGGCATCGCTCCTCCAATGAGTGCCTCTGAAGACTGCAAGACGGCCAACCCGAAAAATGTAACGGTTTACTTTTAAAGGGCACCACATTGTTGCAGCTGGGAATGGGTAGCACAATAACAGGATGTTTCAAAACAAACTGAACTAAAGAAAGAAGATCTGCAAACTCGTAAAAAAATATGAATAAAACTCGTAAAAAAAATATGAATAAAACTCGTAAAAAAATATGAATAAAACTCGTAAAAAAATATCAATAAAACCCGTAAAAAAATATCAATAAAACTCGTAAAAAACACAATAAGTCACTCTGCTAAAGATTTTACACGTACATCAGATTCAGAGCAATGATAAAAAAAAAAACACTAAAAAAAATACAGAAGACGCTTAACAGTTTTAAAAGCGTGCCGTTAGTTTGGTGTCAAGATGCACTCTGTTTCTTGTGTGAAACTTTGAGTGCGCTAAAGGCGTCGTAAGTCTCAGCACCGAAGCATTGCTCAGACGTCGCGTCGTCGCTGTAGAAGTGCGAGCCGGTGTCGTCTTCTGCCTCTCCAGTGCGACGCGAGTCGCCGTCGTCATCAAGATCTAGTGAGGAGCACACAAGCATATTCTTCAGCCCTCTTTGTTCGTGGATGTACTTGCCAAATTCATCCGAGTGGAATAAATGTACATTAACTTTTAAAACGTAAAAGTGTTTATTTGTACACAAAAAATACTAAATACACGAGAAAATAATCACGCTTTGGTAATTCAAGGAATTTTTTGACATTGATTCAATTGTCTGATTAATTCGGTAATACATCCGGAAAACATAGAAAGTGAAATTATGACCTGAGAGTTTATATAGTTGACACAATGCTCTGAAATATGTTACTCTCGATTTGTACCAAAATAAAAAACCTGGGAAGATATCGTCCCAGCGGGTCTCATTAAGAGGACTGCAGTTGAAAAACGATAATTATACAGAATCGATAAAAACTCCTATTTTATTTTACTGGAATCTCCCCGTTCGTTTACGAATTTTATCGAGTTCACAATCTTTTCCTATGTTGTGTAGGTAAATATGTACGTTAGAAAAATAGGTACTTTTCAAAAAGACACTCGTTAAACTGGTACCACGTACATCAGACTAAACCTTCACTTTCATCAATGTCTTAATGAGTGCGGAAGTCAAACATCTCTATTTTAATCCACAGTATGCTCATAAGATTAAACAGACATAAGCACATTTAACAATCCGTTCGCTATTAAATCCTGGTTTCAAAAATATTCATCTGTTCTTAACCTTTATTGTCTACTCACGAAATATATTTCATATAGCCTATACGTCTCCTCATATTCTTCTATTCTCATTAAATAGTCATCAAGCTAACGCAAGGTTCTAGTCGGATGAATGCAATAATTGTAAGCGAAAGACCCAATCTAAGACTACGATGAGGTTTAAGCATTTTGTACTGTGTAGTTAAATTAAACCTCTTACGTTCAAGTTACGATAAAAATACGATTCATACGTCCACTCCATCCATTCATGATAATTTTCATCCTATGATATGAATTACATAGTTCATTCTCAATAATTTTGCAGACCATTGGCGGTGCTGAATCTCTACATTTGACTCCCGTGCCTGCACCTCCTTGCCTCGATAACTGCACATCACGAGCGCCTGCACACCAGCGACCAATGATGACCAATGTTTGACGCACGGTGTAACAGAGCGTGTCGTAAAAGAAATGTTTACCACAATTTAATCGTTCATTTTTTTTAATATCGTGATATTTTTTCAATTATTATTAGCGAATGTATTCGCATTTTGAAACGTTACTTAGTTTTAAGATATCTTATTGCCGGATGTTCAATAAACGTGCACTTTATGATCAATCAAAATGTGGCTTCCCAATTCTTTGCGACACCTTGTAGGTAACCAAACAGACATATCTCAGGCAAGAAGAACTGCCATGCAATATTTCAAGTCAGGCAGCCAGTTATAACGTTATTCCTACCGACTGCTGTGAAGTACTCGTAAAAGGTTGGATTCTGTTCCCTCGCCAAGAGCTCTTCTATCGTAGACTCTAAAATGAGGGGGAAAATAAGCAGATATAAGCATGGCTGTCAGACACAGACTTCAATGATAAGCTGTCGAATTTTTCGACATGTATTCTCATATACAGGCAAATGTGAAAAATTAGTTGAGTGATCGTGAGTCACTGAGTATGATCCAAATATATTTTCAAGTCCTATCACATTCGTATTGTTAGTTTGTGTTTGAGCCAGCACATTTAGCCCACTTCAATACCGAATGTGTTGTTTGAAATCAGAAGTTGGTTGTAAGAAGTGTCAATCATTTAAACCATATGTTTGAATTAAGATATCACTTACAACGAAAAATGTTTGATGTACAAAAGTGTACATCAAACTTTTCTAATGACACAAAATTTAGTTTCCATTTTTGGAGCGAGACATTTTTTATGATGGAGAGCTATCCACTTGTTCATGCCATTCCCCGTGCTCCATAGATACACCAAATCGTATAAAGACAAGCACGATGGCATATACAACAGATACAACGGCTCCTACGCAAGCGTTGAAATACACATACACACTACGTTCAAGAGACGAATAAAATCCATTGACAGCCATTTGGGAACATTTAAATTTACCCTCATCGGAGTCCACGCGGGGCCGGTCGCCATCTAGACCAGGCTGCTCGTCAAGGATGGCATGGACGATCTTAAGCTTCAATTCCTTGGAGAGCATCGGGGCCTCGTCTTCTATTTCCTGCATCAGGGCTTCGGTTTTGGAGACAAGATTCGCATTCGTCGAGACGAGGTTGGAATAAATGCTGGCGTCCTCGTCAGGGTGTGGTTCTGGCAGGCCTTCAGGAGGCTGTCCTTGTGTGTTGGTGAGGGAAGGCATTTCGGGGGCACCTTCGCCTGTTTTTTCTTGTTCATCTTTGGTAAGTAATCCACACGGTTACCTCAAAGAAATTAATCACTAGGACTAAAGTTGATAAATGGGACTCAGTCGCGGGGATTACGACAGCAAGCAGAAATAATAAATGGCAAATAAAGAATAAGAAGCCAGAGCGAAAATCAGAAATGAAAATTGAATGGGTTCTGTGCACAAAATTCCGGGGTGGTTCTGCATCACAGAGTTGGATTAAATGGTACAGGAGCACTTTTTAACCCTATATTGGATAGAACATATAAAATGAAAATACTCTGCAAAAATGAATTATCTCCAAAATAAGATGAAATTGAACACTACTGCATTCATCTGCTCAAACGCAACGCTTGTTTCCGTTTCTGAAAAATTGTAGTTTTACTGATCGTATTTCACGAGGTTTTGAATGATACGAAAACCCCTATTTCGTTATCGTGCTAAATTTTTCCCCTCAAGCGTTCAAGCATTCTCTCTGTCGAGCGTGTCTGCCCGCAGGAGTTACCTCTTGAATTCGAAAAAAATGAAACAATATTTGCGGCCTTGAACCGAGATTGTAGTCCCATTTGACAAGACTAAGTCCATCGCATCAACACGTGGAAACTCCTGCCGAATAGCAACGTAGCAACCGCAGAAAGGTGGGTGAACAGCCGCGTCATTTCAGAAGAATAGCTTCAAACCTGATGCATTTTGAAGCTCCGATGTATCTACCGGAGTCGAAGGACTTTTTATTTATTCCCTTCCCTCTCACGTTTATATTCAAGTACTGCTTCGTTCTTTATGATCCTTAGTTTAACTTCAACTTTAGTTCCCTATTAAATGAATTACTCCGTTCTTTTTATTTGAATCAATACACCTGTACGATGGTAAGGCTAAAAATTAGCGTGACGTAGAATCAAAGTGAGAGGCCACTCGCGGCCTCTTCCGAGCACAAAGTTCCCGAGCTCACGCACGCTTTGGCGACGGCGTCAAAATTTCAAATCGAAGCCTACTTTCAACCTGCATTGCAGTACTATCTCATATTCCATTATCGGGAACAAATTTCAGGAGGAAAATTTAAGCCTCAGAGAGAAGACTCGAGAAGACCTGGTGGTCGATACGAGGTGTCTGCCTGCTGGAGGTCCACACAGGAGTGCCGTGCATCGCTGCCGGTCTGCGTGAGGGTTGTGTACTAACTTACAAAATTCGATATGATGAAATAGAAGGTCATTTATTTAAAGTCAATTAGCGCAAAGACGTCATCGGAAACTCTGCAATACTGCGCAAAATATATGAATTCTGTTAAGCTTTCACCAGGTTGCACGGAGGAGAAAACCTTGAATATCGGTGTATACCGCAGTGGCGTTCAAGGAGTTCTATTTATCTCAACGGGACCAAGTTTTAGTGCTTTAGAGGATCTACCCTGAAACTCCCTTTTGTCCAATGAAGCATTTTTTTGTTTATTGCGTACGGACTGCTTTCGTTGTAAAAATTTGCTAAAACACCTACGTTTTACTGTATTAGAAACTGAGTTCTGCCCAGAAGTTACCCTTAACACGTTTCCAACAACGTGCTGACCTCTTCTAGGTCATCTCAGCCACAGAAACACAGAGCCATCGCAAGAAACGCGCCAACCCTACAACGGTCACCGTCCTTTGTGGAGAACGTCTGAATCCAAACAATCCGCTGTCTTATTGCAACTTGCTACACGAGTGCATTTTCAAATCTCTTGTGATATAATTTGGACGTTAAAAGGTCTTCGACATCTGACGTACTTATTTTAAGCACCATTTAATACATGTTCAAAATTTTTGAAAAATTTGAACGAAAATCAAATGATGTTGAAAATAAGTACATCATATTCCGAGAATGACCTGCACAAGGCACCTTGGCATCCTGTACACATGCACAGCACTCACCTGCACCAGCGTCGGCGCGCATGTGCAGCAGCTCTGCGTACGCGGCCTCCAGATCTCCAGCGTTGCGCTGTAGCGCCTGCGCCACCAATGGAGCTGGGAAGTTCCCCCTGGCGGTCAGCTCAGCGAACTGAAACGTACGAATGCAGTTTTCCGTTACAGTGTTAAATTGACATTTTTTTTAGCTGCATTTATTTACCTCTTCACATTTATTTACCACGAGTAATTTATATTTCGGACAGTACTACAAGCAATAGGAAATGACTAATGGTGAATTAGACTCAGGAGAGACTCTGCTTTTGGATCCATACAGAGAACCGGGTTTCTAGGGGAACCCAAGAGCCCACGAGTTAGTAGAGAAGGGAGAGATGGCGATTTGCAACACAAGGAAAAAAGATGCATGGTCAAAAGCCTGAGTCATATACACGTAAATGCAGCTAAGTAAGTGACAGTATTCTAAATGCGGCGTACAGACTGTTCCAAATGAAGAAATGGGCTGAAAGTTTACGAAAAAGCGAAAAATCACCTGCTTAGTATATTTAGAACGTGTTTATTTCGGTACTTAATTCTGAAGAACGAACATGATGAAGTTCAAGTAAGCTTTCAAATATTCTTACTGCTGACCCCCTGATTGCTGTCACAGCAACTGTGAACAGCTGTTGTTCTCGTGACAGCAACTGTGACCAGCTGTTGTTCTCGTGACAGCAATTGTGACCAGCTGTTGTTCTCGTGACAGCAATTGTGACCAGCTGTTGTTCTCGTGACAGCAATTGTGACCAGCTGTTGTTCTCGTGTCAGCAATTGTGACCAACTGTTGTTCTCGTGTCAGCAATTGTGACCAACTGTTGTTCTTGTTGAGGGAATTGACGTAATATTGACAGCTTTTACAGCCTGAGGAAAACCATCGTTACCAGAAACGCGTTAATCTTTTATATGATGACCAATTGAAATTTACGGGATGTGAGAACTTTTTCATACACCCACATGCATAATTTAGCAACTGTATTCTCTTGCTTCAGAGCATAGGACTTGGGTACAACCTCGAGAATGAACCACTCGTCATGTTCCTGTGGCCATTTCAAATTGTATTCTACTTCATTCTACCTGTGATGTGGACATGAAGTCGTGTTATTGCTCCACACAGTCGCATCAGTTACCTTAGTCTGCCTCTGCTCGACACTCTCTGTGACCGCCGCCCAGATGTCTCCCTTGTGAGTTCTGAGCGCCGCCCGCGCCTCTTCCTCTGAGATCTGACCGAAGTTGTTCTCTTTCTTTTCTCTGAAATGGAGTAACCTGAACATTAGGTGTGCATTGCAGGGTAATTGTCCTCCGTCACCGCTCCACAGCGGCAAGTTTAAACGGTCTTTATTCTGTCAGTACGCAGTACGAAAACTTCAACTTTCCTTTTGGACTGAACTAGTGTGCAGGCTGTACGATGGCCCTGAGCGCAATGACACGCCCGGTGCACCAATGATATTTCTCTACAGAGCCGAGAGGCAGTTATGCATTAGGTTATTTCTTATTTGTTCAGATAAGTTCTCAGTTGAAGTCGCGGCATCCTGTACTCCCCACCCCCCGGCTACGCAGCGCACGCAGCGCTCTGTGGATAAAAACACTCGGAGGCCCTCGAATACTAGTGTGATTCTTTAACGCTTGTGCAATCGGTGCTTGTTATTCGTTTTGTCTCCTGCAGGATCGTCGATTGCATTACAGTGTTGCCAAGGCTCTCAGAATAAATTTAAACACACATTTCTACAGACACCCCTGCCATAAGTTTACGTGCACGTACAGTTGAACCAACGCAAAAGCCAAAAAATCAAATGCACGTACAGTTTTACAAACACATCTGCTGTATTCATATGCATGCACAGTTCTACAAACACATCTGCCGTATTCATATGCATGTACAGTTCTACAAACACATCTGCCGTATTCATATGCATTTACAGATCTACAAACTCACCAGTCGTATTCAAATATACTTACAGTTCTGCAAACCCATTTCACACCAAGTCAAACGCACGTACATCTTCACAAACACACCTGCCACAAATCCAAGTCCACGCACAGTTCAACAAGCGCACCTACCACAAATCCAAGTCCACGCACAGTCCAACAAGCGCACCTGCCACAAATCCAAGTCCACGCACACTTGAACAAGCGCACCTGCCGTAAGTAGAGGCCAGAGTCATGACGGTGTGCACCATGTGCCACCAGTTGTCCATAAGCCAGGCCAGGGGGCCCTTCTCCCCACACACGGGCAGTGCCGCCGAGACCTCCTCAGCTCGGTACCCGGCCTTCTCGGCGTCCTGGGCACACAGCAAAGCAACGATACTTGCGATAATAATTAGAACTGGCAAAGTAGAAAGGGTAGATGCGCGATGGGTAACGATTGCTGTCAAGGTTTGTAATGTGGGTTCGTTATGGATAACGATTGCTGCCTATGTAGAAATTGGGGATTTTCTTTAGATGATGATTGCTGCCTATGTAGAAAATGGGGATTTTCTCTGGATGATGATTGCTGCCTACGTAGAAAATGGGGATTTCCTTTGGATGATGATTGCTGCTTATGTAGAAAATGGGGATTTTCTCTGGATGATGATTTTTGTCTGTGTAGAAAATGAGGATTTTCTCTGGATAATGATTGTTGACTATAAAAAATATGAGTTCGCCATGAATGCTTTAATGATTATTTCCAGGGTAAGCTGCATTAGTTCCAAGTACCTAAAATTAATGAACAACGAAAAACTCTGTGGTCTTACTAATCTATCGGCCTTAACGAACTCGTGGTAAAGCTCGAGGTCTTACGAGCAGTTCCCAGCTCCTGTAGGGGTGATGCCACCACCGCCACCACAGTTGTTGCATCACCTCCCACAACTGATGTCTCTTGCATCTTTAACACATCAGACGGAATCGTGGACACAGTAACGCCACGACTCTCACGGGTGTGACTCTCCAAAATCCTTCAAAATGGGTGGAGACCCGCAAAGAAGAAACAGGACTTGCTAAGGAGATTGATGAATCCCTTTACATTTTCTAAGGATGTTTTCAATTTTTAACATACCCTGAGGACCTGCACCAGCTCGAGGCCGTCCCGCTTCATGGTCGCCTGCTGCCTCTTGGTGATCAGCTCGTCCACGGTGAGGTAGCGGTCGTCGATGTCGGCCACAACGCGACGTCCCACCTGCGTCAGGGTGAGGTCAGGTGTGCTCGTTAGCGCGCTGTGGTGTCGAGGCTTGCGACTCGTCTCGCTCTCAAATGAAAGACTTAATGTCATTGGGATGTCGCGATGCACAACGCTAAACTGAAGTGCATAAATTGGTAAATTTCTCATTTTCGAGTCTACGGCAAAGGCCTAGTTGTGCCTACGCCTGAGCTGACTTCTTGAATTTGTTTCAACTCTCTGGTAACTAATGGCTGTAAAATCTCTAGCTTAGACCACCGGACACAATTGCTACTCTTAATAGAATTGTTTACTTGTTTGTGAAATTTTACATTTTATTTTTAGAACATATTATACGCCTTATGTCATTTTTTCACAGATACATTCGATCCATCACAATTTCCACCCTTCAATCACAATCTTTGGAGAAGTGGTAATTTTTCATGGTCAATGCTACTTTTCAGTGTTTCAGAAAAGCATAAAATGTCATTCGTAAAGATGCTGAATTGAAATGCGTACTTTTTCACTAGTAAAACATGTCCCCTTTGCTGCTTTTAAAGTATCGCTGGAAACCCTTCACGCATAAATAATTCGTCTTCCTACTTAACTATATATCAATAAAAAATTCTACGTTTACGAAATAACAGGTTCTACGAATGCACTATATATACTAAAAAACTTCAGGCATTTCTGGAAGTTGTAACGCATTGTACCATCAAAGGCCTCATTGAGATTTTCCAAGAATATTTTGTTCACTAAATTTGTCATATAAAACTCATAAGCAAAAAAATTAATTAAAGCTACATTTATCCTTGCGTCACAAACCTTGGAAGCCTGTCTTTAAATTCCCGAAAGAAATATTACGTTTTTAACCCTTGATATAAAAAAAACATGTTGAATCTTTGATAGTACCAATACATAGGCAAACTCACAATATATGTACAAATATAAGATAAAACGTTGTTACCCGTTTTAGGACAACAAATTTACCTTAGGACTTTGTTCTTCAGTTGTTTTTTGCTGGCCCCTGAGTAGCATCTGCACACGAAACAATAGTTTGGACTTTAGAGATCTGGTCCACTGTAAGTGAGAGTAGAATTGATTTTTGTGGAATGAAGGCAGCTTTTCTTAGGGATTTCAAAACTTATCAACGTCATTGAATAGACCTCAAGAAGTACTAATAGATTAGATTAATTATTAATCAGTTTAAAGCTCCCTATTAACTTGAAATGTGATTCAAAGACAGCGAAGAGAAGGAACTTTGTAGCATGGACTATAAAGAACGAGGTATCTACCCATAAGGTCTGTTTTTCCACAGGAACCCCTGTGCATGGAAGCATAGAAATGGCATGTTAGGAATGATGAGGAAGAAAATATAAAGAACAGATTGCAAAGAATGTGTAAAATTTAAAGAAGCAAAGTGGGCACGAAACATAGAAATCCCAAAGGCCTTTCTATAGCTGATGTAACTTAACAGTGTTCCCCCTTGCGGACGCCAGTCGCCATAGCATACGATAGACAAACCTATCTAACCTAATCCTACTGCCTCTCTTATGCCCCCTACGGAGTGCAGTGTCAAAAATAAATGCATAAATGAAAATACTTCTCAAAGATGGCAAGGATTATCGCCGAGCCCGTAAGACATAGAGGCAATGTACAAAATTTACAGGCTACTCAAAATTAATGGTAGACACCAAACGGCATTGAGTGATGAGGAAGAACGCTCAAATTTTACACGGTACTTGGAGAAATGCCAAAAGATATCAAGGGATTACTGGGAACCCTGGAGTTGACAAGACATGTTAATGAGCACAAAAGCACACTAAGAAATGACTTAGAACACTAGGGGGGTTAAAATGAAACAATGAACACAAAAGACATCTGAAGAAAACAACGAACAAAATCAAAAACAGGAGGTAACAACGAACACAAATCGAAATCTGGAGATAACAACAAACACAAATCGAAATCAAGAGATAACAACGAACACAAATCGAAATCAGGAGATACCAACTAACACAAATTGAAATCAGGAGATACCAACGAGCACAAGTTGAAATCAGGAGATACCAACGAACACAAATCGAAATCAGGAGATACCAACGAGCACAAAACGATTTCAGAAGATACCAACGAGCACAAAACGATTTCAGAAGATAACAATGGACAACAAAGGACTTCAATGGATAACCAAGAACACAAGGACGCAGGGGGCCACCAGCCAGAGCACACACCCCTGCCCCCAGAGACCCCCCAGCACCTGGTCTGAAGCAGACTTTTGCAGCGGCCGCGCATCAGAGTTTCCTGACAACGCGTCTTGGAACGTCAGCCCTTCGTAGACGTCTGATGAGACATAGCCTCCCTCTGCTGACGTAGGACGATGTTCTGACGTTTGTTCGTCGTCATGGTCGTCGGGATGTCGCAGAGTTTCGTCCAAAGGAGATGCGAGACTCACGTCGCTCGTCTGGAGGCATAGAATGAGATCATCTTTTGCAAATGAAATCATCTTCTGCAAATGAAATCATCTTTTGCAAATGAGATCATCTTTTTCAAATGAGATCATCTTTTGCAAATGAGATCATCTTTTGCAAATGAGATCATCTTTTGTAAATGAGATCATCCTTCGTCAATCACACACACAGCTGTAGCTCATGACTCGTTACCGATCAATTTATTAACCCATTCCAGGCGGCAGTATACTTGACCCATTTTGAAAGCCTCAAAAGTTTTGAAATTAAATATAACCTCCATCGCTGTCGGCGACGGATACAAAATTTGTACGTCTCAAGTGTAGCATAAACGTAGCAGATAAAAAACAACGCAGCGACTAAAGATGAACTAAATATGAACATGTTAATTCGACTCGGTTTTTGAAGGATCCAAGCGCAGTTCCTCCGCTTGGATTGGATTAATGTTCAGTGAAAGAGTTCAAGGATTACGACTGCTGAAGGACTTTCCATTTTAAGATACTGAATCAGGAAGAATACATTGCACAGCCAAGGGTTAATTTGAGCGAAAGTTATAGCGCGTTTAGTTTTCTCTACAGCGTAGGTAGTGTTTTAAGCCTTCAAAATTTTTTGGCAGCCTCTAAAGCTTGAAAACTAAATCACGAACTAATTATTATTACTATTATTAGTTAGTGTAAAGCTCTCTAACCCCTTGTAATACGATATCAGGAGCGCGATTGGAAGGGACCATTCAGTATGGGCTGTAGAAAGCGGGGACAAAGCACGCAGAGCGTTCTCACACGGGACTCCTCGTAAATAGAATATATAAATAATAAAGACGAAGACAAATGAGAGATAGCGAAGATGTAAAATTATACGAAGTAAAGTGATCTCGTAAGATAGAAGTCCCGAAGGCCTATCTATAGCTTAGGGTAAAGTGGTCACGAAAGATAGAAGTCCCGAAGACCTATCTATAGCTTAGGTAACCTAACAGTGACCT
>VOMN01137155.1:0-24143 GCA_014899125.1 Orchestia grillus | reverse complement strand
GTGTAGAAGTACTTCGGGTTCACACGAATTGCATCGACTGCTTAGTGACGTCGTTCAACCATAACGAATAAGTGACTTGTTGTGGATTTATACTTCACACTTTGTTCTTTGGTAGTGTGGTCTCACCAAAATGTGCTCAAACATATTAATTTAGTAAGAACAAACGCTCCACGTCTTCGTAAAATTCATTCTTTTGGCCTTGAAGACCGCAAGTGCGACCCTGACCGTCCGCCCGCGGCACATTCTGAGCCGGAGATGAGGCGGAACTCGAAAGTTGTGAAGACGAGGCTGTACGAAAAGACAACTCATTCAAAACTACAGGAGAAGACCGTTCGCAGTTATAGAAATGAAAGGTCATACTAATGATTATATGATCGTGGTGTATGACTAATGATTATATGATCGTACTAGTGATTATATGATCATGCAAAATTTACTTGCTACATTTATTCCATATAACCCATTCTTCTGAAAATGGAATTTGATATTACTCTACCCGTAGTTATAAACATATAAGAAATTTAGGATTGTACAAGTACTAAGTTTTGAGCAATGAGAGAAAATATTGAACATTTTAGGATGTAAGAGCAATTTCGTCCCTATAACTATATGTTTGAAAATGGTAGTGTCCGAACAAAGAGAAAGAGTTCGTCATTGGGAATCAATTTCTACGTTTTTCCATAATATTTTCTGCTCTGCAAATTTTGTGGGCTCACTCACGGCATAAATTGTATGCTTCCTCGTACATACACGAACCTCCTTCACTTGTTTCAAAAATCAGACTCCAAAGTACTTCGTTCCATGATCAATGTTATGAACAAGACCTTTTCGTGATGCTGGCGATAATTCGATGACTTCATCAGTTATCATCCTCAACGATCACATTAGGGGTCAAGTTCATAACTGATCACCAAAATGTTTGTTTAACTGGATATTTTTCATACAAAAGTTTCTAGCTTTTTAAAATATGTACATACCTCATCCGTGTTTAAAACAACTTTGATTTACCTAGAGCAGCATATAGGGGTGTAAGTAATTTTCAAGTTTTGTGAAAATAAATCCAGTCTAAAGAACCATCATTCATTAAGGAAAAAACAAAACTTCAGTTAAATCCTGCAATGGTGCTCGCATTCATGATGCGTGGGTGTCTCGAAATCAATTCAGAAGTATGGCAATGGGAAAAAAAAATTCATTTCAAACCCCATTGACTCTAAATTGAGCTGAAGCCGTCTTCGACTTGAGATCATGCCGAAGACTGTACCTTTAATTTGAACATTAGAACAGCCTGGTGCGTGAAAGACACTTTCGGTCAACACAACTAAAGTAGATCAGCAAATTTGACGTATGGCAGCAATAGGTTATCTTCTTGGATTCCTTGCCCAATGGTTATTGCGTCATGAATTATGAAAGTCTAATCTAGAGAATTCCAATATCTTAAGAACTGGATGGATCAAAAAATACTTTCCATTTTCTTCCTTTCGTGAATTCTAATATTTCAAGAACTGGATGAATTAAACATTACTTCCCACGTTCTTCCTTGAAGACTTGCTTCGAAGATTACAGCGGGGTACAGAAAAGGAAACCCATTTTCAAATTTGTATATTTTACAAACTATTAAAGCAGTTCGATGTTTGAAAACACTATTTTATACATATAATTTTTAGCATTCTGTTGAAAATTTTATAAGGTTACAACTAAAATCCTCAATTCAACAGCATATTAAGCAAAAGGAACACAGCGATTGGAAGTTTAATTCTATGCAGCGGAATGTTTGTACCAGGGGGGCATAAAAATAGGAAACCCATTTTTAGTTCGCATATTTTACAAAATGTTGAAGCTAAACGTTTTCTGAAGTTACGATTTTATGCGCGCACTTTTTAGGAACGTAATTCTTGTTTCAAAGGCTTGAGGTTAATTTCCCTGGATATATCCTCCATTTCTTTCTACACATACTCGTACTCGCAGTTTTTTTTTGTATTCCTGCTATTGCTTTTCTAACCAAATCCTGATATCGTCTCAGTAAATTGACCTAATTTTCTATATTCTTCAAATCGTCTGTGTTTTCGGGAGGGGATAATTACACTTTGCTAGCGAGATATCCCCATGTGAAAAAATCTCTGGGTGTTAACTCCGATGATGGTTTTCCAGTTCAAGCCCGCTGGACTACATAATATAAATTATTTTTGTTATGCAGTAGAGACTGATGAATTCAAACTTTGTCAGGAGAGAGAGAGACTCCATTTGATGTGTCTAACACGGCCGGTGGCTCAGGTCGAGCAGCGGCCACGAGGTCGAGCTCACCACCACCCCCGGCACGACCACCAGCAGCGTGGGCGGGGCTGCATCGTTCTCAGAGTGGCCGCCTCTGCCGCCGGAGATACGCGGGTGCCCCGACTACCCGTACCCGCACTCCCACTCCTCAGACTTCAGACCAGGTCAGGGGATTTACTTCTCGTCCTGCTGTCTAGTCCTTTTTTAAGGCCTTTTTCGATCTTCAGAACTCACCTTTGTCTCTGTTGAGCTGTTCCACCGACTTCTGGTTAGGTCTAATCACACGATGTATAATCAGTTTTATTCTTTGTTCTTCAGCTTTCCTCTTTTAATGCAGACTGTTGTAGTATACAGCAGACGACACATTTCCTGCAGACTGAATACAGCCCACCGGGCCGGGCATGGCGGCATTGGGCTGAGAACCAGAAGGGCGAAGAGTGGGCTCGGGATGAGTCCGTATGAATACTACACAGAATACTTCACAGAATATGCTATACCGAATACAACACAGAATACTACTCAGAATACTGTACAGAATACTACACAGAATACTACACAGAATACTACACAGAATACTACACAGAATACTACTCAGAATACTACACAGAATACTACGCAGAACGGACTTCAGAGCACGATCAGCTTCTTCCATTAATTGCTGAGGATGGAGAGGGCCAGCCAAAATTCTTAGGTTTTCTGTCTTCATCTTTTCTAAGTGTTCGGACATATTCTCCGACAATTCGTACTTCATTTAAGTCAACACACTTCTGCACTCGGTTATGCCAGCCTTGAAGTTATCGGTATAAGACTGAGGGTCTTGGGATGTGAACCACTAGCGCCGCCGTTAATGCTTCAGTCTAGGAAATAGATCTACTCAGCAACTGTGACAAGCATTCCTTTCAAAAATCATTGTTAATGTACTGCGAGGGATTTGGAGACTGGTATAAATGAAATGTTAAAAAATAATCAAACAATATCTATTCATGTTTCGAGCAATAAACTTCACCGTTTTGACTGTCTTAGGTAATCGTCTAAAAAGAAGTTGTAATCGAGTTGTGTTAAATGCAATGAAAGATTCATATTTTCATCATGACCAATAGAAATTTACAAGCGTGGTAATGACAACCGTGTTCACAGAGGGAATGATTCTAGAAAGCAACGAAAATTTTGTTAGTGGGAAATATTTTCGTCAAGAGCATGTTCATCATAAATAGACCTGTAAGGAGGGTCACTGTTGTAAGGAGGGTCACTCCCATTCTCTCCCGTCACTGTTGTTTCTGAAACTTTTTTCATTTAAATTTTCCCTTTTAACACATCAAAATTATTAAATTTATTCATTCCCTCTTTCTTCGTTAATTTGATGGGAGACCTGTAATAAATGACCCTGGGTTTTGCTAATCAACTAGAGCATTACTAAGAATCTAAAGAAAATCAATTTCGAGCATTTCCGAGATGTACAGTGTAGAATCTAAAGGCCCGTCCACACCATCAATCTTTAAACCGAATTTCGTGTTTTTTTACCCTGCGAACACGAATACACTATGCGCGCTGGCAGATTTCGGTCTGTTTGTGTTTTCCAACTTGTTGGAAAACTCCGAAGACAAACTTTCGTAGAAACAGCGAACACTCGCTTGCTTATGTTATTATTGTGCTAATGAATACCTAATTTTATGGAAAACGGTTTTTTGATAATTTTTTCATTTGATGATAACTTATTGTTGTCATATGAGCCTATTTAAGTTGAAGATTGGGCTAGCAGCTGCATAAATGGTAGCTGGCAACCTGCCGGCATGACAGAAGGTCGATGGCTTGAGATTTTTCAAATAGAAGTATAAACGTCATTACTTATAAAAAATACCAATCACCTACATGATTAGCAATAGCCAAGAAATAAAATTAAAACTCTAGCATACATCAATTTTATACACGTATTCAAGGTGCAGTGTTGTTTGTTTACATTTTGCAATCGTACAACTTCATGCGGCCCAAAGCACAGTCTGGATACGATTCCGAAGAGTTTGTGTTTTTGTTCGCGTTTTGGTGTGTTCGTGCTTGATGGAAAGTTTGATAGTGTAGACGCTTCAGCTCCAAGTTGTTTCGCCGATACCACTATGTACACTGGTGATGACTGATGAGTCTTCGCGAGTGCTTTTACCTGGCCTGAACATGCCGGATCTGTACCGTCTTGAGTCGAGGCTTCATCCGCAATGTCATTAAGTGAGAGCAGGGCTGTACAAAACAGATGAATATTAAGCCAGTTTTTGTTCTGGGTTGAGTATCATAGGTATTAACTGTTTAAATACATTATCAATATCTAGAGTATGTGTATAAAAAAACTCTTCCATTTTTCATTTTTTCGTCTAACTCAATACGAAATACGAAGTAAATTTCATACATGAGTCCGAATTACTGTCATTTCCCTTTAGATTTTACCATTCATTTTTGCTAGGGGCTTTTAGCTAATTTACCTATTCTAAACTTTTCTGTTAACTAGTCGTTATCTTCCAAATTTCGATACCTTGTATTTTTATACCTCCTCACTGGTAAAATAAACTCAGAGCTCAGAGAGAACAAGACTGGCTGGCTTGTGCCCCGGCCTGTGAAGAGCTCCCAAAGACACTCTCGTCTGCCTTTCATGCCGTACTTGTCGAGGAAGTAGAGTCTGTTCAGGTTGAGAATCTCCTTTCCGTGTATAAACCTACCACATAAATATGCAACCTATAAGCCCTTGTATCTAGACGCAAGAATTACAGTTACAAACGTCAGTGAAGCAACATTTTCCTTCCGATTCAACAACATGTATCGTTGTGCTGTTGATAGTAACGATGGTTTTTTGATCTCGCCTCCCCTTGTATGGTGACCAAATATATTGACTCGGCTGTGGGCGTTACAGAGTACCCGAACACACCGCCGTCACCCCCTCAGCAGTTCAGGTCACTGCCGCGCCCACAGAGGAGGGAAGCCCACCCAGGGCAGCCCGGTAGGGGCAGATCTCAGCAAGGAGGTGGAACTCCTGATGGAGTTGTCACCAATCAGCAGCAAAGGGCGGCAACCCTGCACCGGCCGCCGAGGGTACGTTTCCTGCTAGAGTAAGGGTCAACATGCTTCTCGTTGTTCGCTTGCTTTGTTTCCATTCTCTCCCGTAAATGCAAGACGCACAGCTAGTGAAATTGGCTTCTACCTCAGATTTCACGTCCGATTCCGCGCAATTCCTTCGCTTCTTCTGGTCTGAGATTGCGTTGTGCCTGCGTAGTTCGGTGTCATTGCTATTCACCGCTTTGCAAAATTTGAGCGTGTGATAAGTTTATTTTTCGAGGCTCGTCTTGGATTTACTTCAGTTAGCAAAGAGTCATCCGGTGTTAAATGCAACGAAGATGTCGAGTGTGGACCGGTTACTCAGAGGAAAGAAAGGCGTTTCTAGACTTCCTCGATCCACGGAGCGAATTGAGGGGAAAATCTATAAATTCTGTGTGTATTGCGTACTGTAGCGTCTGTGATGGCAGTCCAACGTACAACTTGGCAAAAGTTAACGCTTGGTGCACGCGTGATAAATGGGCGTACCTCTGTAACGATTGTGCGAATGTTGGTGTACTTACTTTCCCAAGTATGGATGTCATGCCGGCGATAATCTAATTGGAAATTATTCTTCTCTTGAATCGCGTTCCCAAGCTTAGAGGCACTCGGAGTTTAAATGAGATACATCGTTTCAATTAGCACTGGAAGTTTGCATTCATCCACAAATCGATATTGCATTCTAGCAGACTGCAACTAATCAGTTCGTCACCGTAATTTATCACGCTTTTGTCGATTTGTTGATGAGCTTGATCGTAGATATGCATGATTTTGTAATTGCTATTTTAAGGTAAGCTGCTGTTGCTTGGCCTTTGCTACTGAGATTACATATAGTTCGATCACTGTAGCTTTCATAATAGAGACTTTGTTATGCACAGTATCTAATCGATTCCTGGTTAAAGTTGAACTGCATTCCCACCTATCAATAGCGCACTAGACTGTGACCACTTTTATCGCAGCCTTGCATTTGAGAATAATCCGACGTGTGATGTTCGTCCATTGGTGTAGGGAAACGTTATTGTTTTGTGTTTCCGATAACATATCGGCGATGAACTACGTATAGCATGGCTTTATTTGCATTAAGTTCGAGAATGCAATGCAAGTGTAATTGTTTGCCTGCTTTCTGCTGTAGGGGTAGTCTGTGTACCTAAGATGACCCTGAATATATCGGAGACTAAGTTAAGCTAATGTTCATGTACAGTATGTGCTTCTTTCATAATTGCTCAGTGTACTCATTTCGTGATTTTTCAGTGTGTTACTTTCACAATTGTTCGATTCAAGACACGTTTTCTTAGTTTTCCTAGCATTGCAATGGAGAGAATAATTTTTCTAAGGAGATGAAATCAACATAGAAATATACGCGTACAATGCAGCTAGACAATGATTACATGTATGCTAGGCTGATGTTCATCCAACAATAAGAAAATGCCGCGATACAAGCGCAATTCAAAATCTTAGATAAATCAACTAGAGAAATTGATCAAGAAATCGAATTATTCTAAACAACTCAAGGAATTATCGAATTATTCTTAACAGCTAACCTGTAAGTCAAAGTCATGGATGATGATATTTTCAATGGCCATCAAAAAATTGACCCACCGACGTAACGAGGCCAATTCACGAGGTGATTGGGCCATGGCTCAATTCGGTGCCCACACACGTACGCTGACTGGGGAAATAGCCTATAGGCACGTGACACATGCAAAGTGTGCCATGGCTGCGAACTAACGGTTGGAGTACTATGAGCGTAAGCTGTCTCCACTTCATATTCTGAATGGCTAGTGAAAAATATGAGGACAAACTTGTGCGCATGGTGCAAACTGACTTTTTTATCGAAAACGATGGGCTAAACATGCCCAAAGTAACTATAAATTCTGTGTCCGACCTTTGAACAATTCACAAATTTACGAGCTACCTTACACCGCAAAATTGTAAAGTTCCTGCGAGAACGCATGCGTCAGAAGCTCGAGAGCGGCACCATTTTCCCAGGGTATGCTTGACTGATTTCGAATGCTGCTGTGCTGCTGGAAACTGTCTCTCGCAGGCAGTGATGGAAGAGTCAGTCAATTATGCGAAATTTGTGTTTCCTAAAATGTATCATTGCAGAAAAAACTTAACCATGTATATTATGACTAGGTGGCTCAAGTGATGTTCAAAGTACATTGCTTATACCTAGTACAAGCTGAGTGTAATAATTTCGAAATTTCATACATCAAACACAAAACAATTTTCTACCGTTTGAGCAGTGAACTATATTTTTATTGTTTGAGTGATTCTGTTACACAACTTTTCTGAACTGGTGTTAGTGTTCCTGGACCACACTGCAAAATGTTAGTACAACGCCGGGAGTGGTACAGCACTATGAGATCTTTAAAGAGTGTTTCTAATAAAAAATAAATTGTTTCCTGGTTTTTCACGATGGTCATTTTGAGTCGGCTGCCCTTAGCACCGCCTGACCTCGTACGTGCCCTGCTGCCTAGTGCTGAGTGCTCGCTGGACCGCTTACTTAAGATTAACCTATTGAAGTCATAATTGTAAATCAAAAACTATAATCGAATAGATCGACCACAAGCATATTGGTTAGGTTGATTGATCAATGCTTTTATTATTTCTCTACTTGTAGTTGTGCTTTGGATAAGAATTTACCTTGATTTTCGTTTATCATAGCAACTGCAATCCCTAAACCGCGTAGTTCTCTACCTCCATCGCTTCAGAGAGTGCGGTGGAATAGTCTCGCCCTCCCAGTCAATCCTTTTCCTATTGTAATAGAATAAATTGTACGATAAGTTCAATTTGGCAGTGAATGACGTTAATTTACTTCATTTTAAATTTACAGTTCTCCACTCATGTTTTACGTAACTGTGTACTATTTTCTCAAACATGTCACTTATAATGTCGGGAAATTACTTAAGGTGACCTCCTCTCTTCTATGTATATTTACCGACCGTTTGAAGTCTACATAGATACTGAAATTATTTCTTTTGGTTCAGGGATTCTACTCGTATGAGCTTCAAATTTGATAATCGAAAATATGTACGCGATTTGAAAGCTAATTTTCATAGAATAAATGTGAAAGATTTGAGAAATTATTGTTTGCCTAACTAATAAAATTTTAATAAAGCAGTTTGCGTAGCGGTGTGGGAAATGCGCCTCATGAAGAAATCCTGTAGGTCGTAAAACATAATGTAGCACCTCAG
This sequence comes from Orchestia grillus, assembly GCA_014899125.1. Classification (NCBI taxonomy): domain Eukaryota; kingdom Metazoa; phylum Arthropoda; class Malacostraca; order Amphipoda; family Talitridae; genus Orchestia; species Orchestia grillus. The sequence goes on along the minus strand of VOMN01137155.1, from coordinate 15,603 downwards.
GCGAGCCCAAAACTGCTGCGTATCCTGTAAACGTAGATGAAATAAATTATGTTCCAGAGGATAAACTTGAGCTTAGGTAGCTCTTTAGTTCACGGTTGTCCAAGTGGACCTGTTGCATGACTCGCATGGCACGCATTTAATGTACAAGTCCATTCGTCTTGCTTAGACTCAATATTCGCCAATGTAAAACTGCACAAACCCTGTACATTGGTGAATAAATTCACTCTAAGCTTTGTGCGCTTTAGATACTTGTATTTCTTTCTGGATGTATTGAAACGTTTGTCATAAACTAGTGTGCTTAAGATATTAACAGCGTTTATGTTTGGTGGAACTTTATTTAGTCTGTAATGATAGTGCTGGGGAAGTTTTTATTTAGAGTCTGTAATGATAGTACTGGGGAAGTTTTTATTTAGAGTCTGTAACGATAGTACTATGGAAGTTTTTATTTAGAGTCTGTAATGATAGTACTGGAGAAGTATTTAGAGTCTGTAATGATCGTACTGAGGAAGTATTTAGAGTCTGTAATGATCAAACTGAGGAAGTATTTAGAGTCTCTAATGATACTACCAGGGAAGTATTTAGAGTCTGTAATGATAGTACTGGGGAAGTATTTAGATTCTATAATGATAGTACTGGGGAAGTTTTTATTCAGAGACTGTAATGATAGTACTGGGGAAGTATTCAGAGTATGTAATGACAGTACAGAGGAAGTTTTAGCTTTTATTGACCAACGTCTGTTGAAGTCATCAATTTCAGTCACCCTTGTTCGTCCTAAAGAGCCCGTCGGACTTCAGATCTGCTGATTGTTCAGTTTCATTTCCCCACACTCTCAAGTAGGACCTGAACTCCACCCCGAAACTTTCCAGGTGAACCGCCGAAATTTTTAACTACATTGAGTCAGATCATATTTAAAAATTCAATAAATTTTAAATCAAGATAATTTCTTCTAAAAATGAGGGAAGATACGGTATTCATAAAAAATGTCCCCATGCTACGGGTGGCTTAACAAACTTTTTAGTAAAACTGTGGAAATTTTTCTTGATGTTGCCGAACACTGGAAGCTTCTGCCAGCTCAATATTCTTATATCATGCAGCGTATGAAAACTTTTCAATCGATAAGTTTGATGTCGAGCTTGACAATAAAGTCCTGTCTAATTAATTTATAATAAATTTATCTTATCAATAAGAATTAATTTACAATGAAGAGTGATCTCCTTTGCTTTCACCCACAATAGCTGTTTCTGTAATTCATGATGTGTTCTACGATGGTTTCAAGTGCTGACGCGTCATTGGTGGGAAGCGTTAGCCAGCTGCGCAATGGGCTCGCGCATTCATGGATAGAAGGCAGGGAAAATGCACGATTTCCCCTGGATTCTTTTTTCACATTTTAGGACTTTAGCGTTTGTGTTAGTTAGAACAAACCTCGACTTAGATTTATAAATTGAAGTTGAAACTACATGATTCTCTAAAACTAATATCAGATAATAAATATGTTGTTCATAAAGTCGATGTTCAATTTCGAAAAATCCTAGAGCTTCATGATACAAGTTTATTGATGACCTTGGTTTTCATGGAAGATTTAAATGGATCAGATTTGAAAAAAGAATATGTAAAGCTAATTTTCTTTCTGAATGAAGTTGCAGAGTTATGAAGCAGCGTCATAGCGCCTTTCCTTCCCGGTCACAAAGGTCCTTCAATTGCAGCGTGTAGCGGTCAGAATATGAAGAGGGTCGTCTCTGCAAATAAAATTTTACCCGTGGTAGTGATCCTTGGCGGTGTCTAGGGAAAGCTTCGGTCAAGAAATGCTCGTTTCGACGTTGTTTCATTGAGTGCAGCGAATGTTGTCTTTCGTTTTTAGTAACGCAGCCTTGGCGTGTATGTGCAGCAACTCTATCAATCAAACGGACCGTCGTCCTCTACGCACGAGCTGGGAGACGTAAGGTGTTGAAGAGAGGTGGTGAGCAGCTCTGCACACGCGATAGGTGGTGAGCAGCTCTACACACGCGATAGGTGGTGAGCAGCTCTACACACGCGATAGGTGGTGAGCAGCTCTGCACACACGATAGGTGGTGAGCAGCTCTGCACACACGATAGCAATACTAGTGCAATGAGAGACTACGGTGGATGGCTAGAGTGGAGCGGTCTCCTGCAGTTCTGTGCCAAGAAGCCCTCAGCGAGCGACTGAGTCTCCAAAGTCAGTCTGCAAAAACTGAGGGCGTTGCGCCTGGCGTTATTTTAATGTTCGCACATCACTGTTATTAATGCGGACACCGAACATCTATGTTTTGTCATAATGGTGCGGAAGTAACGGAAAAACAGGCTCAGAAGGAACATTTTGTGCCCAAACCTCCCATGTTGAGCGTCGGCACGTGTTAGGGTGCACAGCCATGACTCCATAAGAGCGCGTCTGGTAGAAGCTCCCCGACAGAAACAAGATAAAACAAACCTCGAAAAAATTTTCATCGCTGTCGTGTAGTTGGCTTTGGTTTCACTTGATAACTTAAGCAGAAGCTGTTCTCGTAAACTGAACGCAGTTCTGCGACACATTTTATTCATTAGTCACGAGATTAGGTGAGCAATTTTCTGCAAGTAACTTTAACGTTTACTTCACCCTTCAGTGACGGTTGCGGTAAATTGATTACCATCTTATGGTTCGTCGTTATCTTGATATATCTATATGGAAGGTACCCCTTTGTATGATAATAAATGTAAACTACCGTTAATTTAATTAAAATGTCAATATGGTGAAATGTCCCGTAAATTCGACACTGAAATTCATCGAAGTAATTCACTTTACTATGACGTCCATAAGTACTCTGCCTCTGCTTCTAGAGAACGCCGACCAATTTCAGGTGTAATTTAAGTTACTACTTCTAGAATTAGCGGGAAATCGAAAGGCTTAACTGTGCTTGAGATGCAATAATGCAATAATTGCCGTCACATGGACGCCTCCAGCCACGGACGCCAGAATTGAGTGGAAACGCTCGCCAGCAAAGGCGCGACCGACAATGGTCGGTGTGTTGTTACAGTACGAGGTGCAGGCAATAGTCTTCGAGCAATGAATGCTTGTGTAGATCAGTTTCAGAATTAAAATATATTAATACTGACCATCCTATGTTTTTCTCCATTGCGCTGTTGATCAATTTCCTCAATTGTTAATCTACACAAGATCTCAGTAGTTAACGCATGTGTCAGTTCTGAAACAGATTTAAGTCCTTTCAAGAGTTTTGAATTTGTTGACCTTCTGAAAAGATGCTCCAGTTACGCTGGCAATTCGCGGGTCGCCCACCGCAACCTCGAGTAACATGGCACTGCCCCAGCTCGCTTATGTGGGCAAGTTCTGAGGCTTCAGGGCTGGGGCTCTGAGACACATTTATGTCGTGTCAATTGCTGTGCACTCTTGACTTTTTGAAATGATGCTCTAGTTGGCAATTCTCTGGTTGTTATTCCGGCAGATTGTCTTCGCACTGATTTGTTGTCGCAACTAAAATTTTAATATATACAGCGAAAACATCCATTTGTTTTAGATAATTTCTATCTGCTGAGTCCTATTATAGAAACCCATTTTGTGGGAATTGTCGCGCGGTTGATGGCGAACGCAAAAAAATTGTACACGTGCAGGCCAGCCGGCAAAAATTTTCTCGTCCCTATCGTAGCACGGACCACTTACGAAAAAACGTTACTCCGCGGTCAGTGACGAAGATGAATTGCAGAATTTCAATGCATCGCCACGATGCCCAAACAACTTCTAATTTACGCCCAAAATTTGTTGATCTCCCAGTGAAATGACACATGGTAGTGAGAGTGAGCTCGTGGCTGGCAAGCAAGCGGTCCTGCGAGGCGCCATTAAAGACGACTCTCATAAGTGACCTCGTCCACCGTCGTCTCATTTGAGGGCTGACGGCGACTTACAGGACATGTTACAATCATCCCAAAATCCTTGGAGTGTCTTTCTTCCAAATCTTCAGCTGTGTTCGTATAACTTCCCCGACGTACTCGTACTAGTTTTGCTAAATTTTAAACCTTACAATAAAAACTTCACAATTTAAGAGTGTAGCCATGCCAAGAGGGAGCCTCGATGATAATTGAGCCCATTTGTGGATCATATTACACTCTGTGCTCCACTCTGCAGTCTCGCAGTGTAACTAAATAAAAATGAATTTTTTTCTTAAATTGCCACCTACGAACGCCGCATTGTATTACACTCATCAATGAGAGGGATTACTTCTTCCCAGAACAAAACACCAACCCCGAGAGTGACACCAGTTTGGGTTGGTCGTCCACGAGAAACTCGATCATATATAACATATAATTGCACAAAGCCCAGGAAATGAGTGATGGGCAGGGCAAGGAGCGCTATGTGTACCGTGTCAGGAGTCCAGATTGCTCTAATTTTTAAATACTGATGTCTAATCTACTTTGCCTTACTCCATTCATAATACTTTTTATTTAATCATTTTTAATACCCAAGTAACACTCTTCTAGCACCCTCAGGACAATTTCAAAAGACAACCATTTTTTGAGAAAAAAATACTTGTAATTGAGTTACTATTTGAGCACCAAGTACGCAACTCCGAATATGCTCTTATATCACGTAGTCTAGAAGCTCCATTCTTAACTTGTGCTCAAATAAAGTGCATTTCTATAAAATACGCTGAATTCGTGCGAGTGCGAGGTGTGGCGCGTCTGAGGTGCACAGCCCTGGCTCGAGGATGAGGTGATGTAGGTTGCTTCCTATTTGCTGTAAGAGGAATAGAAGACAACATAAACTTTTATGGTGAGGGCTTGTGATTCGAATGACAAGTTTAAGCTCAAATTATTATATTAAATTCTCAGCTCGAGTGGGAAGGAGGTTTCCTGATCACGGTCACAGAAGGAGCCTGATTCGGGCAGATTCTATAAAAGCAGCTTTCTTCCAGAACTCACGCAGTATTTACTAGATTATAATATGTAGGATTAATATCCGTGCAATTGATTGCCAAAATATCTGAATCGTATTGCACGAGATTAGGCTAGATTTAATTCCCTTGTAACAATGAGAAGATAAGTCTTGTTGAATCCTTCCATTCAGCTGAATGATTCTGTTTCTCATTTAGTGTTAACGACTTCCTCTAGGGATGCTATTTTGGTCATATTAGTTTTACATGTAACACATTCCAAGAAATTTTGTACATTGAAGTTTGAAAGCATTATCTCAAGCAGAACTTAGCAATTATGAGCAATGCATGCATTTTTTATTGTTCCCTAGCTCAGGGTTACCCATCCCGAGTGCGAGCGTCCCCTGGGATGAGGGGGGGGGCGTTTCAGGCGGTGCGAGAAATGTCCCTCTTCAGGACTGGCAGTTCACCTATTTCATTAAAAATCAAAGCAATTATAAATAAATTCATCTCTTTCATCTATGTATAGCAATAAATGAATACGAGGTGCGAGTATTACGGTAAAAAAATTTTGCGGTGCAGGCCTAAAAAGGCGGGGAACAGTCGATCTAGTCCTATCAGATGGGCAAAGATTTATGCTTGTATTGCAAGGGAATTGTTATCCTATTGCACACTTCTCGCTTTAAAAGTTATTTTGCTTTCAAAGTGTACGGATGTTATGATGTTCACTCACATAAGGCGAGAAAGAAATGTTACATTATGAAATAAAAATAACACAAATGAGGATAATCTGCGTGTGGGTTATGCGTTGAGCAGTTCGGTGCTGTTCTTTTCAAGATGTTATTTTGTATATGTTGATAACATAATTTGAAAAATTATCAACACCTGTAGATTAAAACTTTTGTATTAGAATGGTATCCCCAATATATATTTCATATTTAACAGATATCGGGGCAATTTTTTACATTTTTCTGAACATCATCCTCAAACGTTGTAAAACATTAGTTTTTCAGCGTTTCTCGCGACAGATGTGGCTCTCTAAAGCAATCATTTGTTGAAACGCATCGGTCTTTGGGCGAGCTCGCGCGCTCTTAATGCAGAATGAGTTTATCCTGCCTCTTTCCTTGATTTCTTAGCAATTTTCTCGATCAAATTTTCTAGCTTACTGTTCCTGCAATTTGCTGGTTGTGACATTGTTAACTAGTTAAGAAATCTTAGCAAAAAATTCTGACAACCAAAAACTAAAGAAACAGTCCTCGTAACGTAGAAAGCCTAGAAATCTTATTTCCACAAGGTAGTAGCAAGCTTCTCTCTCCTGTCGCTGAGGAATACCTTCGTTCTCGCAGAGCAACGAGCGCTGAATTTGTGTCCCGTAAGCTTGCATTTGAGGAGCTGTGACCAGTGCATACATAGTTCATTTCAGAAGACATAGAATCATGTTGCGACGAATCAAGCGTGCTTAAGTAGAATTCTAAATGGGCGACGATTTTGCCATGTTTTCTCGGGTAAGTTGTGTTGTAAATACACGTGAGTGTGGTCGTATACTGAGGAAGTAGTGATGAGAAATTACTTATTTATGCTAATTACGGCTAAAGAAATAGGTTTTATAAAAATTTGTTAAGAAAAGACTGGATGCGCCAAGGCTCGCAGTAACATACTCGCACATGCTGCGGGAATGTCCAGGGCTTGCTTAATGTAACATCATTCGTGAACCTGTCACACGCAGAGCAATTTTCCGCGTGGTTTTGATACAAGGTAAATTTCTCGATTCGTCAGTAGGCATTAAAGGTCAATATTATGCGTCTAGTACAGGAATCTGTGTACACCTGCAGAGTTGAGATCCTCTGCGTTATAAAAGGGAAAAGTCTTCAAGAGAGTGAGGGTAATTGAGAGATTGTGTTGAATCAATTACACATTACTTGAATTTGTGGTGAATATCAAGGTTCGCTGAAGCCATGCGACGTTGAAAAGGTGACGGCAACCTGCTCATTGGTTCAACTCTAAACTCGACAATGGCTGCAAAGTCACGATATAATTAAAAAATTCAAGGAGGAAGGACCATCGAGATATGAATTACTTTTACCGAATAAGGCACTTAACCTCAATTTTAAGGAATATTTAGAGTTGTATCGCAGCTGACGTGTATTTTGAGCAACAAATTTGGAACAACAATTTCGAAAATATTTGCTCGTGCTCCATTACTGAGAAATTGTCTTAGGCTGTCCCCGTCTTAGTGATGTTACGAACTATTTCAGTGTAGATAGAAAGTATCTGCGTTATAAGACACCTGTTATCACTGCCATTCTTGCAGGAATTGGTGCGTCCATAGCGATACTCCTGACTGCAAGACTAACAAATGTGTAAATATTCATTCACTCCTGTTGCTGTGAAAATAATGTATATTGTGTAGTCTTATACTTTCCCTCTTATTCTTCCTTATCGATTACCTCGGACTTTTGAAACGTTCCATATGTTTAACTATTCAGATATTTTGATTATAAGCGTAGAATGTGGTGCTGAATCGTCATTTGTAGTCCAAGGCCGCAACATTTGGTTGTGCCTCCTCTGCCATAGACCAGAATTTGAATACTATTTAAAAAACATTTCCGATGTACATTGTGCCCTAAAATCTACAAACTTGAATAAGATTTGCTGAGTGTATAAGAATTTTGTATAAGCTAGAAGCTCTGGAAATATGATACGACAGAGAGATGAAAAAAATTTGTTTGACTGTAGAGGCTCATTTGCAAACTTAATTGGGTGAGATTTTTTTTAAGGAAAAGAAATACTAATTTTTATTTGCTTCCTACCATATGCTCAAAATATGCTGTTGTTTCTTAAACGCGACTATTAGTGCGCTTGTGGGACATCCCAATTGCAGCTCGTAAAGCTTTCCTGCCCAAAAAAAGCTCGCTGCCTGCACGATCCACTTTAGCGCGTCGTGTTGCGGAGGACTTTACCTGAGCTCGTTTCTTGTGACTTCCCCTAGTGACGGTACCGAGCGAAGAATACGATAATGATTTCACAAAGTTCTCTCTTGAGAGATGTTAACTGAGCAATCAACTTTTGTCCCCACACCAGCATCTCAACCAAGTCCATACTGCGAAAAAGTAAGCCTAGCTACCTCATCATGTCGACCCCAATATATCGGAACGAATGTCACGTCTCACATTTGTATTGAGTATTTTAGTGTACGAGGCTTTCCTTACAAACATTCACCCGAAGTTTTTCATGCGAAACCAAGTGAATATGGCGTAGCTTGGAGCGGGTGTGATGACGATCGTTGTGCGCATGCTTGAATTTTTGGCTTGGCTGGCAGTAGGAGCTGTAGGTCGCGGCCAGAGCGCCGATAGGTCATGGCGGGCGAAGAAGCGCTGTCTGATTTTCATTTGAAGACATGCAGAAAAACTTGAACGACGCTCTGCTTTAAGTTTTGCACAAAGCTTGACGATTCTCAAAGTAGAAATGGTCTGCTTGATTCATCAAACCTTTGAGAACGGAGCGTCAGGCACCACATAAATAACGAATTCCGACAGAGTTTTGTGTGGCGCCCATTGCTTTGTCTCAGAAAGCCTGTTGGATACAGCGGATTGTTTCTCTTGGAAATCGCTAAGTTCTACTTAATTTTGAATACAGAAATGTTGTTCAAGTTTTTCAGTGACGTGGCCAATAGGAAAAATCCATCAGCGCTTACCCACCCTTCCTCTCCCTTCAGTGATCTGCCGGTGACTGACAGTTTCATCAAGCAGGTGGACAATGCCATTTTTAAAACATGTGCTTTAGGTTCACCTTCACGTGTACACCAAACCAGGCCTCGATGGCTTCATGTCTTTTAACACTTAAACTTACGCTTCGATATATGTACTTGCAATACACTTCATATGCATCACAGATCAGTGAGTGGTTCAGGGGCGTCTGGAATATCTTCAATTTCTCTAACATTCCCTGAAATTGATAACAGAGAAGTTGCCACGGCGATCCCAAGCTTCCCCCAAACGCATTGACAGGAAGCCGCTGTGCTTCACCTCATAAATGTTTCAAATCTGAGAGTGGGGCTCTCCTTGATGGTGTTCTCTCCCGTTGCGTACGTTTTCGTAAGTAAATTCTTCGATTCGTGTATCTTTTTAAATTTGTATCGCTGGGAATAACTCTGAGAAAGCTCCAAAAATTTTAATCAGGCAGATACCTTTAATGTTCATATTAGCTCCTTGCCACTTGACAGCGGTACGAGTTACGAAAGTGAAGAAACTTTCGGCAAACGCCTCACGGAACCAACAAGTGTAATATATATCTTAGTACATGTTCAGTGTGGGTAGGTAACAACAGTTTTCTACATTTACATCGTTAGCCTTACATATTAGGGAATCTATAAAAAGAACGACTATATATGGTAGACCCGAGTACGCCTCAATCAAAGAAGTCTTGTACAAACTGTTGTTTAACCTAAATAATGTATATTAATCCTTGTTCTATTCATGTACAGTTTTGAATAGTGATCTAGTTATTTGTGACGGATTCACATAGAAAAAAGAGCTGTTTTAAATTTGCTTTCACTCGTCGATCAAGCGCATGACTTGCCAACTCAGTCCCTCACCTTGACCAGCAGAGCACCGCCGGTGATCAGTAATGAGGACTAGAATTAATCTGAGCCGAACGTGGGTCGGGAATATCCTTTGTGTTATTTAAAATTAAGAATGAGTGAAAGTAATTGGAGGTCAGCGAGAACTTTGAGATGGTTGTAGATATTTTATTCTGTTTCCGAATGGATAGATTGATCCCTGTATATTGAATTTTTGAGATTACCAGGCCAGATTAGACAGAAATTATATATTTTAAATGTGGGAAATGTTGAACAGGTAAGAACTGGCCCGTGCAGCATGTCCCTTGATTGGGTGTAATTAATCTTCCTTGTATGCTGTGTCTACCTCGAGGGGGATTATGAGATTTCGTAACATGATGTTTCTACACTGTACTGTTGTTTTTTAATACATATATATACACAGCTCACCGCAAGCATATAAAGTGCTCGTTGCGGGCTCAAATACACCCCTGGACAAGAAAGTAGATGATATTTAGATATTCCCCGTCGGACGCTCGCTCTGTGGAGTTTCATTGCTAAATGTATCTCTAGGAACTTGGCCTCCCCTCACATGGCTGGTCAGGATCAGCTCTGCAGAGTACTGACGCCGTTGCTGAGGCTGCAAAGATCAAAGCACGGATTGAACTGTAGCATTCACGCTACTGGACTTAATCCATTAACTAACTCCGAGGAGCGCCTTGAAGCCATCAGTGTTGAAAATGAGAATTAAGGTAATAACAAACGGAACAAAAACTAAATTACAGCATCGACGTTACTTGCTCTAGTTTCTTTCACATTTCAATGACTCGAGGGTATTCTACGGGGAACCTTCTGAAATGGAAACGGTGTCGCCAAACTCCCCCCACCATTATGGCTCTCCTTAATTAAAGAATCGCTCTCATCCTGGTAGTGCAATGTAAGAAATGTCTCAATTGTTTATCTAATAAAATTTATTCTAGAGACTTCTTTAATATCCTCACACTTACGAGAAACAAACAAATCTCCTCAATGCTAAATTCAAATTTTCAGTTTTTCATTTTGGAATATTTTTGTTTTACGAAATTAAAAAGCTCACGTGAAGTGATTTGAGATGTTTTACTTTCAGAATGTACCCATGTAATAAAGCTTTATGTTGTGAAAATAAAGTTTATGAAAAAACTCTAGGATTAAATGATAAGCTGGAATTGAGGCCTAAGAATGTCCTTAGAGTAACATGACGCCAGTGGCGAATGGTATCGACGCCCTATGAGTGGAGGAGTATTTTCAAGAAACATTATATTAACACTTTAAGCGCGACGTGTGCCATATGTGGTCACGCGATCATCTAACCTAACCTAACGTAACCAAAGGGCCAACACATAGGAATACAAATTTGTAAGTGTTCATGAAATTTGTGTTCATTATTTGAATAAGCTAGTTTAGATTAGAAGGAAAATGAATAGCCTAACCAAATTTGTGAAAACAAAATCCTTCATTTTTACATCCGCAACGGAAATAATTGCAACATGAAATTTTACCTGTGTGGAGAATCGCACTTAAAGTGTTAATATTATCTAAGAAAGAAATCATGAAATCATAGATCTACCTTTTTTTGTATTTAACACATGCACAATACTTTCGGTCTACCTTCTTCATCATATTGATGCGAATTTTTGTGATTTTTCTATGTTTATCTTATAATTGGCAGAAATATTCGTTCCGTGGCATAGTCAGACGGAAATGATCATGGTAAAGGTAGATCATGATAATCACTGCTGACCCTTATTTGCTCCCATGATGAAGGCGACAGGCATAACGTCCTAGTGTAAAATGTACTGAACAGTTTCTACAATCATAAAATTATAGCACACCCATGTTGGTTGGGCTACGTGGGCCATGTATTTAGAAAAGGGCTTTAGCACAGGTGGCGTGAGGTCATAGGGTACAGGAGGCAGACTAGGGCGCGCCGGGCTGAGGCACTCCGGCCTTGGTGAGAGCAACACTACGGACACAGAATGAAGCGTCGACACCTTCACGTTTGTGCACTCCTACTTTTGATCTAACAGCAAAATGGAGAAGAACTACAAGTAGATTTTAAATAATTTAAATATTTGTCTGCTTACACAAAATATGATACTTTCGTTACAAAATTGCAGTTACATCGGAAACTCTTCTTACATGGTGAGAATGTGTACCTAAAAATTACCAACCAGTTCCTTGTTCACCAGAGTAAAAACTGCATTCAACTAGTGCGAGAATTAGATCATATAAATTAACATTCCATTTTTGGGCATGTTTGCTCTTCTCAGAGAAAACAAGTAAAGCAGATGTACAAAACGATACCGGACGCCAATCAATAGATTTCCGATTTTTCCAATCTCTATTCAAGATCTAAGGCAAAATTGAAGTAACTGAGAAGGAATCGCGATTACAGCTATATTGAAATTATAATGAATAATACCAGTATAAAGATTACTGAACTGACGAAAATACAAGAGGCGAATACCTCCTAAGCGTCGTGTACCGAGAGAGTCGCTCACTCGAGTTGCATACGATGGTAAATAAACGTATAGAAACAAATGATATTTTCAGAAACAGCGAAGCTCCACCCGGACGCACAATGGTCGGGGCCTGTGGTACATTAAGTTTTGACTGCAGCGCGCAATGAGAGGCCAGTGAACTTAGATTTAAAGAACTAATTGCATCCGTGAAGCTGTAGGAATTGAGCAAAATGTCAACAGTCGAAAATGAATTGTGAACAAATAAAATAAACGAATGGTAAGAGTTTTTTATAATGCATCGTTACGTAGCCTTGGACTTTCTCATTCTTCAACATTTTTGCTGAAGTAAATTCATCACGAAATCGAATGATTATGTAAAGCACATTGCAACGTCATAAAAGTGCACAGCGCCCAGAGCGTAGGTCGCTTGAGCCACAGAATCCGCAGGTGTGGACGAGGATAATAGCACAAATTTGAAGAATTTATGAATTTGTGAATTGGATGCTGTATATTAGTATAAGTCTCAAAGAATTCCTAACAAAAATATTCACGAAAGTTAGTTAAACATTCATATGTGCAAATTTTCGACTCAGCTAAAATATCATTTTACGTGTTGTTAATTAACGGAGTGTTTTTTGCAAATTTTATGAATAAATAAAAATGTATTTGTTTGTTACGGGCGAATTGGACAAATTTTATTTACAAACGCAACGATAAAAATAACGTTAAAAATTCCAATTTGAAAATTCATACGTTAAAACAAATGTAACGTTTATATTTGAGTTCATAACAAAACATTTTATTTAATATTGATCCTAATCAACAATTATTTAAATCATGCTTTTTATCAATTTCAATATGTGTTAATCAAAATTAATTATTTCAATGAAAGTGTTCATTAAAACCCGTTATTTATAACGAGCGTACATACTAGTGAGTTAATGAATAACATGAAAAATACCTCGATCTATGAGCATTTACACTTCTAAGGTTTTGATTAAGCACTGACTTCACTAGAGAGGAATCAAAAAATTAAACTATGCTTCTCAGTGTTAATGTTTTGATCATAGATATTACACTAAAATTAGTGAATTTATACTTCAAATTTAATCTTCTCTGTGAATCAAATCTTCCGTTTTCGCTACAGCTATAAATATCACTAATCACAAGTAACGAAAAGTCTTATACTCTTATACTTACAGAATATCTCCAGCTTTTGAAGTATAACATCAGTGTAGCTTAGGCAAAGTTCCCTGCAAGCAAATTTTATCTGATAAATCAGTGAAAAGTTAGATTATATACAGTATCACTTCATGAAACTCACTGTGCAATGTTCGTTGGCGTGCTCTATTAATTTAAGTCCGAAAACGATTGTGCTAAAGGGACTTTTTAGTGAAATGATGCGCTGCTCTGATTGGAGCTAAGCTTTTGTTCTTCTAGAGTTTGAATGCGGAAAGAATAATTAGTAGTAATAAATAGAACTTTGTGAAGGCAGGGTACTTGATCAAAGTAGCAGCTGCCAGTCCAGCCTGCAGGCGGCAGGTACAAATCCATGTACGCTGCAGGTACAAGTTCATGTACGCTGCAGGTACAAGTCCATGTACGCAGCAGGTACAAGTCCATGTACGCAGCAGGTACAAATCCATGTACGCTTATATGAGGCGTCTTACACCCACACCTATCCTGGCTGCGGCCCTTGCCTTGACTGTGACTCGCTTAATACCTGTAAGCTAAGTCATCCATGTCGTGCCCTAATTCCACCGTCATCGTACTCCACAGGTTTTACTCAAAGGCCCCCCTGTAGTCGTAAGCGTCATGGCCCCGCCAGGCTGTTCAAGCGGCTTTTGTGAGAGGCGCAGCACATAATCCAGCCCGAGTGCAGTATGGAGGTCAGACAACGCACAATGCTTTGCGTAATTTTTCAAGGCTCTTGGCGGTAGCGATTTTTTAATCTCGTTCCTTATTCTATCTCTAAGAGCACGAGTGCTATCCGGAGCAATTTTCTCTACAGCTCCTACACAATTACATCGCACGCAATCTGTGTGGCAGTGAACGATAAGATGAATTAAGTGTTGGCCGCTCTTGCTGAGGAAAATAACAGCTAACTTATGAATGATGCGGATAGACTGCGTTACTAATTGATAAGAACGATTAGATTATTTCACAGAATTTTAGGGAATCACAAATCGATTTCATCAACAGCTGTGAGCTAGCTCATGTACACTGCCCAGTACGTGCAGAAACACCATTAAAATTAGACGGTAACTAGATCTTAACCTCCGTTCTTAAAAATGCTCATTGCCTGCTTTCCAAACTAATTACACGAAGTACTTACAAGTTTGCTTATTTTGTTGACTCATACATATCATCTGATCGGTAGAATGAATTGTATTCATATGCACCAGCTTCGCACAAGAATTCAAACAAACTTTTGAAATTCAGTACCACTCACATAGACATTTCTTAACGGAATTAAAGGTAAGAAACTATCTACCTCGGAACTCCCAGGCTCCTCGGAACACTCGTTCGTCGTTGTCTCGTTCAAACTCGGGGAAATTCCTGCCGTTCTTCGAATCATTACGGAATTGTCCTAGGTCAGGCCTTCACCATTCCTGAAACGGGATTTCATCTCTCTGAAGTCGGCTTAGGTTGTTACCGTTTCATGCCCTGCACGTCTTAGCTCCCTTCTACGCGAGGAATTAATTAGTAGAGCACTCTTGGTGTGATGCCGGCCGTGACGCCAGCTTCAGATGCTCGCTCTGCAGGGCTGCGGGCGGGCCGCTCCAGGATGGTGCTGCTTGCACGACGGAGCTGGGACGGTGACGCAGGAGTTGATGCCTCCAAAACCTGCCAAAAATGCGACAGGGGTAAAATATTACGAAATTGGATATAAAGCAAAACCCAAACTAAATTAGATCTTATATAATTTACTCCTCATAGCGACTTCTTCCTGCAACTCATCATGCCTACAGACAGAGGAAGTTCATAAAAGAGAGTAAAAGAAGTTAAAACTCAAAACAAGTATGTTTTACTTACATCTATTATGTAGTTTTTAAATAGACTATTATGGAATAATGCAAAATTATTCTCAAACATATGCTTGATATTGAAGGTGCAAAAAAAACATTCATTCTACAACATAATGCATTCCGCTTAGGTGATTTCTATACGTTTAATTGAGCAACATTTCAATTAATGTTTTGTTAATCCCCATCAATTACTTTATTATTAAAATTAATATTTCATATGCATACCTCAAAGCTTCTCTGATAAATTTTTCTCACAATGACTTGCAATAGTTCAAGCGAAACTTTTTATTTCCTTGCGTGCGGGAGACCTGAGGACCAGAACTCAGTCGACCCTTACCGCACAGCGGCGCTACAATGACGAGAAGCTGCCTACAAATGTGCCAGCAATCCTCAGAAGTGTTCCAAGAACCTTCGCCACCAACTAAAATGTATACAATTCAATAAACAAGGAGCAATCCTCAGTCTGAACAAAGAAAGAAGTGGAAGAAAAAGGTGCTAGAAGTTAAGAGAATATTGATATGGGTTCAGAGATTCTCCTAGAAAACGCAAAAAATGCAGCTTTTGAAAGTAAAATTGCGCTGGTTTTTATCAGTTGCCCCTTGAAGGGATCGCACTTGGATCAAGAATACTCACGTCAC
>VOMN01137136.1:0-13213 GCA_014899125.1 Orchestia grillus | reverse complement strand
TT
This sequence comes from Orchestia grillus, assembly GCA_014899125.1. Classification (NCBI taxonomy): domain Eukaryota; kingdom Metazoa; phylum Arthropoda; class Malacostraca; order Amphipoda; family Talitridae; genus Orchestia; species Orchestia grillus. The sequence continues at coordinate 13,211 of VOMN01137136.1, read as the reverse complement.
CTTGGTGTTGTTTGTGTTGCTCCTAGCGTGATGCTAAGCGCAGAGTTTTGCAAGGTTTTCAATTTGTTCAGTTGTGTTGTTGAGATGATGGGGGGCCCATGCTGGACTAGCGTAAGTTAATAGTGCACGTATGAATTGTTGACTGGACCTGCGCACACAGCGTTCACGGTTGATGTGAGACGCTAAACACACACGTCCCTTCGCCACAAAGCAATAAAAAACTACAATCGCGGGTTATTTGTGCAGGAAACAGCTTCTACGAGAAATAGAGATAAATAAAAAAAACAAATTTCACTACAAAAATGAAAGAAAGTTCATAAACTCGCATCGGACAGCTGCCACAAAAGTTTCACTAATCTGTTGGGCATAACAAATATAAACGCGTGCAGCGTCTATCTCAGACGCTGGACTCAGTCGCTAATTCTCCCATCTTGCAACGTCAAATGTCGGATTAAAATGTTTTTCTCTTTATACGTCGAAACATTTCCACTATTTGTGTAAGATTAATAAATTATACGACTTGGAATTCAACCCGGGTTCTTAGCTTCTATCGTAGAGCGGCAGAAACACGTTACTAACTTATGGTTTAAACAGATGTATCAATAGAAAACTATACAGGCAGACTCGCGATTTCTCTTTGTTCACGCACTAGCGCCCCCACTCACGGTACATGGAGCCTGCCATTGAAATTCTTAAAAGCGAATCTCACAACAAATCGCCCACTCGAGTTGACCCCGTGCAGCCTTACTCCGCGTGCACCGGCTTCCATTTTCAGCGAATAGTGCGAAGTGCGGCCATGGAGTGCGGAGTGTAGCTATCAATGAACACATTGAAGCGGCGTGCCACACTGCCGCCGACGTGGTAAGTATCAAAAGTATTTTACAATTGAATTTCACCACATAATTAAAATTCCATGCATTGACAAGATCATTGTTCAACCAACATGCATTATGAACTCCAAGAAGCTGTAGTAGGTAGTTAATATTATCCTAATACGCAGTGCATTTAAATAAACCGCAGTGTTGTCAATTTTCTCCTGCAAAAAATATGCCAACCGTTATACACCCATGAAAATCTCGGTTCCTATAATTTTTACGAAGCCTAACCCCTCCATCTACTGGAAAATGATTATCAAGTGAGAGGAAGCTTCTCATCGACACGTAGAGTTAAGACTTGAGTAGCTGAACCTGCAAAGACATTCGCGCAGGAGGTCGTGACGTGGATCACAGGCCTCTCCAGCGAGAGAGGAGTAGCTGAGGAGGTAAAGGGTCCCTCGTTATGACATTAGACTCCACTGCAGCCGCCCATTGGGACGAGTGCTGCTGATGTGGCGGGAGTAACAAGGGTTGCCGCGAGCAGCTCTCATGCCTCAAGGAAAGCGACGAGGACAGGGCACTATCGGCATACCAACCCGGATTGCGTTCAGGAATCTGAAGGAAAACTCTACTCAATGAAATATCTCGTCACAGCGGAATGAGAACATTTTGTTTAAATTTTCAATTGCGAGACAATTTCCTCGTAGAAATTGATGCGCTGAACACCTTTCAAACGAAAAATTATTTTTTTTCTGTATAGATTAAAATCTGTCATAGTACATTTTTTACACAATTGGCAGACTAGCATCATCTCTAACGCGTGTAACCTTTTCAATGCCGCTCGACTGCGACACGCGTTCGTCTCGGATGCATGGCACCACCCCTAGGCGTTGCTACACTGTGCTGCTGAAACTGGGATCGAAGAAGACACTACAACAGCTTGAAACAAAATAACACTTGAATTACTTGGAGATGTGGAGGGTAACGCTTAGGAGACGGAGGATGAGGGCTGGGCATTCCTTCTTTAGCATTTTCTCCCAAGGAATAGATGAGAAGTGGAAGGAAAGCCGGTGCCACTTCCCAGGCATTTTTTATTCCACTAACGGGAAACTCTAAAATGCTAAGATCAGCTCTATATATTCGGGCGGGCTAAGCACAGCTTAAAGCGAGACATGACTTCATATTCAAATTGGAATCAGAACTTAGTTCCTCACAAGGAGGCGAACACCTGACCCACACTTGCAGGGGGTAATGGAGTTATTGGCATCGTACGAGAAGTCACAGATGGAGAGCACTAGCCAACCCAATGCGATATAAGCTCTAAATTTAAAGCTTGCACAGCCCCGCCAATAATCGGGTGCCGATATTCACAAGAGCAGTTGACTCTCTGGTGCAGAGCGCGAAACATTCAGGAGAAGCGACGAGATCCCAAGACGTGCAGCAGCTCCCGATGTGCGGCGCCTGGTGGCCGCAGCGGGTCCGATAACTGACCTGTTGTCCCCAGCGCTCGCCTCTCGCAGCTTCATTACGCGTGCGTTGTGGCAGACTCAATGACAGCCTCACGCTTTCTTCAACAATTTCGAGCTAAGAAATTTCTTATGCCAGGCCAATGCATTTCCTACTAACTATCATTAAGGCACAGCTAGAAATGGCAATAGATTTACCTCATTTTCACTTCACAAGGGAAATTTCAGTTTTTATACAACTGAACAGTCTGACGAAAATTAAGTTTTTATCATTTGCGCAAATTTTCCCAATCGGCTGGTGTTCGTACCAGAACATCCATTATATGTAACACAATGATAAGCAAAATACAAAGGTTTGAGGTGAATTAATTCATAGCTCAAGAGCAAGTCGAGCGAAGATTAGCACAGACCAACTGAACAGTTAGCTCGCAAGTGCCGTCAGCCTCGCACGCTTCAACTTTTTAAAAGGAGTTCAATTTGAATTGAATCAAATTGAGGCTTTTGCAACAGCCGGACACTCCTCATCGCTACTTGCAGGGGGTACACCGAGACATCCCTCTGGAGTTTGCGGCCACACAAATGCAGTAAAATTTGTTCAGTTAGAGACGTCCCAAGTTCATGAGCCTCGGTTCCTTTTACAGCCCAAGTAATATATTTCCAACTATGTACCAGCCACATCCTATTTTATTCGGTTGTTTTTTTCGAATTTTCACATTAGTTCGACTGAGTTTGTCGCGATCAAAAGGGCTGTACTTATTGAATGAGCAAGAATGTGACTTTACAGAGGATAGTACAAGAAGCAATAACCAACGCTCGTGTACAGAATATATTACTATTTCAAGAGGCAGCCAAGCCTAGGGAAGGGTTTTCAAGAGCGTTAACGTCTCAAATCGATCAAGATCATCTCATTGCGACAACAGCGCCACACCAACCTACGCAGAAGCCTTCAGGAGCAGGTGCCGGGCATGGAAAGTCACAGAAATACTAGAATACGATGCACACATTCTGCTATGAGAAGTAGCCGTAGCAGTAGTATACATTTTCTATTGCTTCAATGGCTGAGACTATGTGGCATCGTACGTCTCATAATTTAGATGATAGTGTACCGTTTACATCACCACTGAGATAATTTTGTTCAGAAAGATAGACATGTAACTCGTATATTACAGATGAATCCTTTTTGCTATGTACTCTTCAAAAATATGACATACACTCGTCTCTTTCTTTGTCCCCAGACGAGACAACATCGCATGAGCTTGGGTTATTAAGAGCTTGAGAACCTTCGCAACGAATGAGAAGGTTCCCATCAATAGTAAAAAGTTCAAGCAGACGAGTTCAATCTGGTAACAATAAATTCTACAAGGGGCAGCGCGGTCAAAGTTGAGAGTATCATTCTTTCATTCGCATGTTATGTATATATTGAATTTCTCACATTGTGTCGAGCATGCAGCCATCAGCAAGCGTCATTAATGAATTCATGCTAGAACAATACGTCGAGACTTCAATTGATTCAAACGTACAATAGCTACGATGAACAACTATCAAAAATTAAATTGTAATATTTTATTTCTGATAATGGCAAGAATAAATAGAAAGACTCTGGTGGAAAAGGGAAAACAATGCCTGGGTTCGTGACATGAAATTGGTGATCCCAAAGCGAACACGCAGAGCACGGCACCTACCGCCCCCTTCCGCTGCTCGATCACTATGACAGCGGAAGGAAAAAACAAAACAAATATGATATGGATGAGTAACATGACATCAAGATTTGAAGTGCACCTCTATGGAGGAGAACAGATAACTTGTTCACACCTAATCATAAAAATAAAGGCCAATCCACATCGTGCGTGTAAAGTGCTCGGGAGGCATCTGCAGTATCGCCATAAACGCATGTGTCTTAAACGAGAAAATCGAATTTTTATAACAAAATGCCATCACCCTAAGTCTTGTTTTAAAAAACAATAAAGGGCAAAAATCTACCCCGTGTTCCTCATTTGCAAGGTAGATGGAAGTCAACGAGGGAATCGCGGCCCTCAACCTACCCTCCAACAGACACGCTGTGTTCATGACCATGACGATAAGCGGCCTTTGCCTCCCAATACAAGCACAAACTTGAGAGACGCAATTCTCCCCTTACATAAACTAATTCTCTAGACTATATCAATTCGAATCTACAACAATCGCGTAATATGAGTGCATCGTTAGCATGGTTGCACCACATGCACGATTTCTGGGTAAAATAATTGGCAACTCTTTCAAAACTATTCGTTTTCAAAACGCTTATAAATGAGCAACAAGGTAGCCTCATACACATCTGCTCCACACACACACACACACTAAGAGTTCAATAGGCTGAGTTGTTTCGTAAAGAACGAGTGACGCATCAGGGTCGTCCAGCAATTACTTTCTCTCTCTCGGGCACAAACCTCACGGTACCAGAACAGGCAAGTCGGATAAAACATGAGCTATGAGTTCACTGTTCTGCAGTAAGTTCATTCATCAATAGTAGTAACGATTGTATTTTCAACTCAGTGAAAAATTAGAAAGGTTTATCTTCACCATCCTTCACGAAGCAGTTTAAATTTTTATAAAAAATCAAATTAAAATTTGCATACTGAGTGAGGACCAGGGCGCTCCCTACCAGAAGGACAGTCAGAGGAAAATAAAAAGCTTCTCGTACGGAATGAAACGAAGATGAACGAATATAAAGTGAGAACTTGCGTTAGCACCACGTCAGCTCCGGAGGTAGCAAGGATACCCCACTCGAATGAAAACGAGTGAGAGATAAAGTTGTCTATTGGCCGACAGGGAAATTGCGTTACCGACTGGGAACTGACAGTGACGAATTGAAGTACAGGTATCCATCTCGTACCTGGAAGGTTGCAATGAACCGCAGGTTTGCAAAGGGGTTTTCACATTTAACGTTAAAGCTCACAAGAGATTTGCACAACCAGTTCTGTTGGATCAGCATCGCAAAACATAGCAGAATAACGTTACATTCCCTATAACTACTAACAGGCCAAACACCGTCACCACACGTCTTCCAGGGGGCGCTAAGGAATCTTATTTAAAGGCAGGGTGCACCACCTCTCAATATACGCCAACAGAACATCGCTTCTAGCGTAGTGTCCAGGGAGGAAGATCTAAAAAAAAGGACTATGCTCTCTCTCCCCCTCCTCCCCCCCACTGATAGATTTTAGTAGGCCTGCAATTTCGATAAAACGACCGTGTCTTGCAGTCCATTGTCTTCGGTGAATACAGCCGCGTTTGAACGTGCGTCCATCCCCACAGTCGTCATACTTCTACGGAACTTCTGAATGAGAAGGCAACCCATTCGTTCCTCCTCAGTCATTTCCTGGACCCCATTAGAGCCTCATCCATGAGATCGTCGTCTATGACGCACGGTGACTGCTGAGACGACACAGACAGAGGAGATATCATGTTGAGGGGAGACGAGACTGGGGCGGGGGATTTGACTATTTTAATGGACACGGAAGGCGACAACGGAGGCCCGCAGTTTGTATTGCCCCCAGCAGAAGGTTTGGGAGGTGGAGGAAGTGACGGTGGTGGGAGATTCTCTGAAGAGGAACAAGCAATTTTAGAAGAAAGAGTGCGAGCTGAAGATGATGGTGGTGTGGACGAATGTGAATTGGTGAAGGTCATGGAAGCTAACGCAGCATTATTGCTATTGCTAGACGCCTTTGCAAGACCAGGAGTGTTCACGCTGGAACATTTCAGGGCATCAGTGACAACATGAGATGCAGAAGACGATGCAAAGTTCGCAACTTTTTCCACTTCGTTTTTCTTTTCATTGGGCTCATCTGAATAAGAGGTACTTTTAGAAATTGTCGAAGCTAAAGACAGAGGTAGCTTTCCACATGCAGGATATTCAGCGATAGGTTTTAGATCTTTATCGTCTGATTTGTGATTTGTCTTTGTGGAGTCGTTTTTGGTATCAGCTGGTCTTGAGGACCCAGTCCCCGAGAGAGAACTACCCGTGAGCAAAGATATAAGCATGCTGGAGCCAGATGAATTTACAGCATCCAGTGGCTTGCTACTCTGGAAACTACCTTTGGATGAACTGTCTTTGTGGTCAGAAGGTTCAGGGTGAAGCGGCTTCTGGTGGCCTGACTTGACAGTTCTGCCGTCGCTTTCACTCGCCTTTTTCAGAACTTGAGCGCTGCTAGACCTAGAATCATCTTTGCTTCGGTTGGCAGAGCTGACGGCAGCGTTCAAGACATTATTGATACTGGTGCTATTACTACTGTTGTGCTTGTCCCCGCCGCTCGACTCTCTCCGCGAGTCCGAGTTTGACTTGGACGACGAAGAATCTTTAGATCTCGACCGATCACTTGAAGAACTTTTCTCATGCGAAGAGGATGATGTTTTCTCTTTGTTGCGTTCTTTGTAGTGAGAAGAAAAATAGCTCTGTGAGGTCACCGAGTTATAAGAAGAGGCTGTAGACGCTGCGGCCGACACCAGAGGTGACGCTAGTGGAGATACCGACGCCGTCGAGTTGATGTTGGTCGAGCTGTTCAGCTTTGGTATCGGCGGCAAATTGGACATGGACACTTTTTTGCACGCAGGTCCGCTCACTACTCCAGGCTTCAGACCCGAGGAAGACTTACTCAACTTCGAGTTTGGAGACATATTTGAAGCCTTCATCTGATTTTCTTTGAGTTCCTTACTCTTCGCTTTGTTGAAACTAAGTTTGAGGCCGTCTAGTGGCTTCAAAGTATAATCGCCCTTTTTATCAGGATCTTTTTTCAGGTCAGTTAATCCCCCTACTTTAGTTATGTCTTTTTTGTCGGTGGTAGTCGTGTCACCAATAATAATAGCATCTGTCGAGCCAGAAACTCCCGCTCTCAACTTGTCGACGATGTCGCTTAAACAAGATCCTTTCCTATTTTTTGGAGGAGAAGCCTTGGCCTTGTCCAATAAAAAAGAAGATTTGTCATGCAAAGCGCTCGCTACTGACGAGCTCGATGAAAGAAAAAACGACGAGTTTGAGGTAGCCGAACTGCTGCTGCTGCTCAGAGGGGCCTTAGAAGAAGAAAGCGAGTCACTTACACTGGTTTTGGTTTTGTCAGCGCTAGACGTACTCGAAGAGTGAGAGGACTTGGGCTTGGATGAGGAATTAGTCAGACTAGAACTACCACTGGATGACGAGGATGAGGTGATGTTTGACGTGCTTGTATTTTGTGTACGCGCTGGACTAGAAGTAGAACTTCTCTCTTTTCCAGATCCATGCTGGCTGGAAGTCGAAGTAACAAGACTATTGGAGCTACTACTGCTACTACTCACTTTACTCGAACTGCTGCTGCTAGTGCTTCCACTACTGCTGCTAATACTATTACTGGCAGTGTTGTTGCTACTACTCTTAGGAGAAAGGCTGGACTTAGAGAAAGTAGAAGGCGAAGAAGTGGAGGATTTCAGCGCGTTGAGGCTGGGCTTCCCAGAACTTGAGAGCTTGGGAGACAGCCCTTGTTGCTTGGGGCTGCTCGTGTTCTTCGGAGAGCTGCTGTTGCTCCCGTGGTGCTGGTGCTGCGAAGGACTGTATATGGACTTACTGCCACTACTGCTCGACTTATGAGTGGGACTGTAGGACATCTTCGAGGAGTGCTGGGACGAAGAGCTTTTTGAAACACTCGGCGATGAAGGAAGTTTACTGCCCCCGCTGCTCTTAGAAGGCGACTGGTAAGGCGGCGTGCTGGGTTTGCTGCTCACGCCTGAGCTGCCGCTGCTCTTCCCTTCTGATCTAAATTTATCCATGGACGGAAGAGAAGATGAATGCTTCAAAGAATTACTCAAAACTTGAACTTTGCTTTTACTGCTGCTACTGCTACTTGGGGAATCTTCTCGCCTTCTCTTTTTATCTTTCTTATCAGAATCTTTTCTGTCTTTTCTTTCCTTTCGTTCCTTATATTTATCGTCGGAGTATGACAAGGAAGAGGACGACGCAGACTTGATGACAGGCGTCACAGTTATAGATGAGGGTATGGAAATGGCGGCAGAATTTCCTGGGATGGGAAAAATTTCAATGCCGGGCCTCTTAAGCAGCACTGAAGGGTTCACAGAAGAGGAGCTACTGGTCGAGGTCGTCGCACTGCTGTTGCTGCGACTTGAAGTACTCGACTTCTTCGAGCCTCCTTCCGACTCCGTTAAATCCAGAACGATGGGCGACTTTCGCGCCTCGACGACTTGAGGCTCGTTGATTCTTGCCTTTTTGCTCTTCTTTGTGATGTCGCGGCCGTCCGGCGTGATGTGGTCGTCGCTCGGCACGAGGTTGAATTGGGCAAAAGTGGCAGCGCTGCCGGCACCATACACTTTTTCGCGGAGAGCAGCCAAGTCGCACGAGCCAGCGTCACTCGATGCGCACGATGAAGATGATGCCGTGGTCGCAGTTGAATCATTGGAAGCTCTCCTTTTAGCTAAAAAATTCTGTAGTTTCTCCATTTTAGTGTCGCGGCGATTGCGGCTGTCGGTGCTGGCCTCGTAGCTCGGCGGGAGCTTGTCCAGCTTGCGCCTCGAAGTGTCCATGCCGTACGCCAACAACTTCTCGACGTCAGGCTTCGTCTCGGTGATTTCCAGGGGGTCTCGCAACGGATCGTCTACCTCTATCACGTCATCCGCCGAGTACTGGCTCCCCCCGCCCTTCCGGTCCACGTCCATGACCTTTCTTTTCCGAACCTTAACTGCCTTCACATCCTCTAAAAAATGCTGCTGAGAACCCGTGACTTTCGGAGCGGCCAAAGGAAGGTTAGGGAACGAAACTTTGTCCACGCCAGGCTCCGTTTTAATTTGTGGGAACGATGCGTTGGGAAAGAAATTGGTGCCCGGCTGCTTGCCAACACTAAAATTTCCAGCACCTATTGAAGAAATGGAAGCTCCAGGCAGCGTCGAGGCGCCTGTTGCAGAGACGGTCATTCCAGGAACATTGGGTGGACGTTGCTGCCCCACCATTACGGGAGCACCGCTATTGGCTGGGCGTTGCTGACCAATGACAGGGCTGCTACTGCCGCCAGCAACTCGCTGTATCTGTTGGCCGACGCTCATTGCGCCTCCAGACGTCCTGACGGCAGCACCGCGCCGCTCGTAGTCGTTCACGACAAATTTGTTGTTTTGGTTGTAGTCAGCAGCGGGTGCGCCTGAGGACGGCGTGCTGCTCATGACGACCGAGTCGCCACACTGCGGCACCAAGTCCTTCGTGTCCTCTTTGGTGGCCTTGCGCATCACCGCCCGCATCGTCACCGGGATCGACAGGCACCTGAAAAAAGAAAATGTCACCGAACGATAACAGAAGGAAAGTCAGGGTCTTGACCTCGAGCACAAAGGGCTGCATCTGTGAGTCCACCACTTCCAGGCCTGAGACTCCGGGCATACACAACCAACAGGCAATCACGATTTGAAACGTTCGCATCGTGGGATATAATTCGGCAACATTAAATGCAGCACCAATAGAAAGAGCTATAGAATATTTCACTTCCTCACAAAGCGCGCTGCGGAATTGAGCCAGCACGTGGTGACGTCAAAGCCTTGCTGCTCTCTCGTCTCCTCCAGGCGCTGCGGCCCACGAGGGACCACAGCAGCGGTCTCGACGAGGGGGAGTCTGCACTCGCTCAGGAGGTAATAACTATGTCTAATATTGCGATAAAACTGAAATGATACACCTAATGTAAATGCAGTCGGCTCAGTTCCCACTTAGTTTACTCAATATAAAATATTGTAATTAATTCATTAATCGCACGTTTGGAAAACAAAAACTTGGACTATTAACTGCTTAAAGCCCTCTAGCCACATGTCATACACTCTTAAGAGAACGAAAACAAGAAACCATTAAGTACGGACTTCGAAAGCGTGAAATCTATGCACAGGTATGTTCCGACACAGGATTCCCTGGGCAGAAAAATAGCAAGTTAAGAAAGACGAGGAAGAGAAGACAAATAACAATTAGCAAAACTGGCACGACACTCGAGAGCAGCAAAGAGGGCACAAAACCGAGAAGTCCCGAAGGCCAAGTCAGAGCTGAGGGACCTAGCAGCGGAAGACACAGACTTGCACACAAAAGAAATGGATGCGGGGGCGCGTCCGGCCAGTTCAGGGGACTACATGCGAGCTCTCAATAATCGAATTCTTTCAAAACGTCGCGGACGAGGGGCTTGTTTCTCGAGTGGATTAAGAAATAATGACATCAATTTCTAAACAAAGACATTGAATTCTTCTTCTTCTAGGCAATATTGCATTTCTGGTGAAGACCGTGAGCGTTGTGAGGCACAGGCAACACGCACGAGGATTAGGTGTACATTTAAGGAGCCTCTGAGAAGGGAATGCCTTCTAGGAAACGTGAGAGACCAACAGGCATCATGACACAGAACATAGGTAATTCGTAATGAGCACACTAACAACTCTTTTACACACATTGGAATTCTTAAATTCTCCGACCTTTATAAATTTTGGCTTAGAAATTTAGTATCTATTTAAAACCATTAGAACGCGCAGTGACCCAAATCTCCACGAACGAATTTCTGCCCACTTCTGTCCCCATGAACACCTCACACGTGACCCGTGACTGTAATAAACTGGCACACCCTTATTCCTCCCGCGCCCACCCAACCTCATCATTACGCCATCTTTGCAGGCACTAAATTTTAGAATTTCATTATTCCGAACATAGATCATATAAATCATTCAAGGCTAATCTTGAGGCCTACCTTCTCTCGCGGTATTGAAGCCTCAACGTAGGTACACTTGTACGCAGCCGACCTATGTACACATAGAGGAACTTTGAAATGTGTACATGTGCATGTAGTCTTTTACTTCCATTGCTTGCTCACACCACGTGTGTAACCTTAGTTTGTCATGTTTAGCCACTAACAGAGTTATTGTTACTGTTTAGTTATGTGCAACATTGAGCTTTTCTAACATGCACTAATACGTCATACATCAAAATCCTGGCCCCAGCACAGGTCGTCCTGGCAGCTTATCCGTAGCTTATCAGGGCCCACAGGTGCGCATGCGCGGACTTTAGCTCATTCCGTCACTTCTCACTTCACTGTGATACTGCGTCCGATGGGAATTATTATGCGTGCGGCAAGTAAATGTTTTAAATGATTACAAAAATTAGGAAGCAGAGAAAGAAAGCCTAACTTGGTCTGATGTCGAACACACAAACTTGTGCCTTCACAAATGTGTCGGCAGGACGGTGCGCCTCGCAGCAATGGGGCAACTCAAGACACACTAGCACAAAAAAACACCAAAGATACACTCACGTAAGAAGTCACACAAAAAGCTATATAACACACAGTCACATAAGAAGGCTTCCAAGTCTCCCATGAAACGTCAAACGATACATTCATATAAAAATATTTTCCATACAAAGTCACACAAAAAAGTCATAAAAGACAGACACCTACGAGGTCTGTGAAGCCCTCGCGCCCGAGATCTGGCGCGGCATGCCCCCCCCCTCCCGCTCACCTCTGCAACACCTTGGTGGCGAACTCGTCGGAGCAGAAGTTGGTGCTCGAGTTGCTGCCTGAAGGGTCGAGCGCGAGCGTGTGGAGGCGACACCTGATGTTGCACAAGTCGGAGAGCTCGATCTCGGCCGTGGCCGTGCTCTCCCCCTGTGGGTGCTCGAACGTCACCGAGATGAACTCGTGACTCAATGAGCTCACTTCAAACATGTACGCCGAGTCCGCGTCTGCAGGGTGAACTCAGAATTAACCTACAGTAATCTGCACAGTTAAAATCCTCTTCCAAGTCGTTGTTAGAAGTGATAAATTAATACACCTCCGAAAAACAATCATGACCAGCTTCTAAAACCAAGAATGGAATAGAATCAGAAGTCAACGTCTAAAGAAAAGTGTTTTCGGTAAAGGGTACAATTTCTTTACCAGTGCAAATGTCCTTAGCGACAGTATTTCCGAGATTATTATAAGCCACCAATTTCAGAGTAGCAGAAGAATACAACCAGCGGTAAAGAAGAACATGAAGCGACAGGGACATTCCTTCCTGGAAAGCTGCTCTCACGACGGCGGGGGTAACTCACCAGCCCCGCAAGCGAGAGGGGGGGAGGGAGGCGAGTTACCTTGTATGAACTGAATTAAAATAATCTTGTGCCAGCTGCTATAGGGTCACAAACACACACGTAGTTACCCCGCGAGCTGTATGGCTCTACACACACACACACGCCACCTACAGACTTCGTGGGCTGTGTAGCTACACACACACACACACGCCACTTACATACTTCGTGGGCTGTGTAGCTACACACACACGCCACATACCTTGCTTGCTGTGCGGCCGGACACAGGAGCTGATTAGCGTGTTGAAGGCGGCCTGGGCGCGCAGCAACATCAGGATCGAGGTGATGTGTGTGGGGTGCGTGAAGGGAATGTTGTTCACCAACATGCCGGGGAAGTGGCACCCCTGCGTCGGGAAGTAGTAGCAGTGCTGCTGGTCCGGCAGAGTCTGTACCACAAAAAACGATCCGTTTTCAAGGACTTCTAGAAATTGGGAATTCATTTTTCTTGTTAGGAAGCTACAACCTCGCAAGTCCCTCTTCTTGCAATGAGGGAGCAAGCCATTAGAATTAGCAAGCGGGACTTGGGTCTGGAGCAACCATCAATGACACCATTTTCGCTCTGGTTCGTCTTTCTACGTCGTCACAGAAGCAATAACGAAACGTAGGACGCGCCACTAAGCCACGACACCCAGAGGTCGGGGATAGCAAAATTTTTGTCCCCCATTTGTGTTCCAACGAAATGAATGCTTTCTATTCTAGACTTGAGCTTCAATCTATGCAGAAGAATTGATGACTTCAATTCACATGAAGTTTTCACTCGCTAAGTTTCGTGAAGCTCAAAATTTTTCGCACGACACACCATCATCTGGCAGCCGTGAGTATTTACCACAAGGCCCCCACTCACCACAA
>VOMN01137130.1:0-18992 GCA_014899125.1 Orchestia grillus | reverse complement strand
ACTTTCAAGAAGTGCTCTTTCTCGTAGCATATTCACTTTGCTATGCAGCGTAAATCAATAATAACTGGAGAAATCATGAAGGAAAATTTTGATGCCTTCTGAAATCCAGACTAAAACACTTACTAGATTTGTCGAATTAAGAGAAAAATGTAGGGAATATGGTCTCATATCCTATCGAAGATACGTCTAACTGCCACTTGAAGTAAAAATTAACCTCAAATTACAGTTTTGACTTTCTTCTCTGCTTCATATTGATTCGAGCCAAGTGAAGCCTTTTTACCTTCCATCTTGAATCATTTCGTTCAGGTATTTCTTGTTCTATCTGCTGACCTCTTCTAGAATCTAATAAATTTATAAATTGAGATTTAGACCTGACGGAGGCCATTTACTTTTATGAAAAACGGCCGGTTTACCTTCCTTCACCCGTCGGATTCTTTACCCTGATGACCTGGACGCAAGTTTTGAGCCACCGTCTGTTGAGCCAGTTAGTTTTAACAGCAAAGGGAAAATTTGTGCTCTTTAAAATACCTGAGAACATACGAACGAATATCACCAGATAATTTTCTAATAACTGAAAAAAGTGTGTTCTCTTTCTTATTGCAACCTGCAGCAGTAATGACCAAATTTTTTCGAATTTTTTTCCGGTGGTAAATATCTGACTGTTCCTAATAATAAAAATGCTTTCTAATTGTTCGACACTCCCTGCAAGCTTTCACACAGTGTGGGACCCGAGATTCTTTTCACGAATTTCATTCGTCCGAAATAAATTTTTCAGAATCACGGTGCTTAGTCACTTCGTGCCATAAGAAACGTTTTCTTAAGGCCAAGAATTCCTCCTAAATCATTTAATGGCTGTAAAAGCCATCGTGCTGCAGCTTTGATTTCAAATAGAAAACTTCTTCAAATTCTCATCGTTCGAGCTTAACCTCCGTTTAAAAGTTTTACCGAAAACTGCGGCCTTGTATCCGCTTACAAGTTAAAAACGAACATCAACCTTAAGGTCCATAAGCTTCCTGATCTTTTGAACTAAAATTTTGCTGCAGTTCACTTGGTGACAAGTTTCAGGAGGAGGCACACAGCAGACAACCACATACTGCCCTTCCTTCGGTGCATGTTTGAGAAGTATGAGAATTTTTAACTTATGTGACAGGTTTGAAAAATAAGCATACACGTATTGGTAAGTTGCAACAAGCATTTCACTCGTGAAAGTGATTGAATCAAGATCCAATTCCTCCAGAATGAGTGCTTGGCGTTGATATAATCAAAAGTCCATTTCCCAGTCCTTTTTGCAACCACGCTGTTCATGAGTGTAGATATTGTTCAGAGCACGGCGGCTTAAGTACTGCCTTGCACTGGATCCCGACGTGTAATTTGTGTACCTAATATCAGGGCAGCGAAAAATGGAACAGAATTCTAGCCGCCCCGTACTCAGGTGTGGATTAGGGCTTAATAAGGCATGGTTTATTCTTGTTACATTTCGCTTGTCTTTCACCAACAAATTTCATGCATGAAAGTGAAGCTTGGTCATAGTGCTCTGCTATTTTCTGCACGATTTTATAAGAGTCCAGTTAATTCAAATTCAGATAATTTTTTTTTTTGCTTACCATGGAGTCAGTTACCTTGTCAACTCGATCCTTATAATGCATGCTCAGTTTATTCAGGTAAAAATCGACCTTAACAATTGGGTGAGCTCATATTCCCTGCGTCAGCCTTTTTCCCAGCATTTCGGACAATATCGATTACTAATAAATTTACATATTTGATAGACCCTAATAAAACAACAGCCATCGACGCTCGGCAATATTTATGCAGCCAGTTTTTCGCGGTTTGAGCCTCGAGTTTAACATTCACTTCTCACCAGTTGATCCATTACAATTCCTTGCTACTTAATATAATGACACTGACTCTATACACTGAATGAAAATAAAAATAGATGGATAGTAAATAGTAACTGGACATTACATAATCATAGTTTCAAACCTTACGGCGAAAAATAGTCGTAAAGCACCCAGTACGAATTCCTAACAATAAAATGAATCGAAATTTTATTCATTATTTCCATGCCCTCTAATTTACGAGGCGATTTTCAAAAATTTGCGCTAACTTTTGCAGGAGGTCGCTTTCAAAGCTCGACGCTTTCCTAAGTAAAAAAAAAAGAAAACCAATCGGGCCCGGAAAGAAGAAATTTGGATTGACTTCTTGAAATCCAACCACTCTTCGTTTTCTGTAATGCTCGAAGAGGAACAAGTAATTTGCTATTCAATGAGAAAAAAAGGGCACTTTGACTGAAGCTTTATAATTTTAAAATTGATGTTCCTTTTTGGTATTTGCCGCTAAGTTTTAATCAGGATCCCTTGAAAGATTTGATCAGAAAAAATAGCGTAGGTACTATCATCGAATCTGAGGTATCAAGGACAATTGATTCTTCAAGACTAACGCAGGTATCGCCGTTCTTATTTGAATTGTTCTTCATAAATATGGGCAAGACAGTTAAAAAATCAATTCTAAGAGGTATGTACGTTTAGTATCCAAAATGTGCTATATTTACAATCTGCAGCTTAATGAACCTATTATATAATGTTAACGAGGTTCATTGAAAAGCAGGCGATATTCATTGGGGATGGGAAGACAGAAACACATTTGATCGATGTTTCGGCAATAGGTAATTTGATATTTTAAAAGGGATTCTTTTCACTTATGTGTAGGGGAAATGAAACATTTGTTGAGTGATTACTTGATATACATAATTTGTTTAATTTTGTTTAATAGGTGAATTCATGTATTTGAAAAGGGTGCGCTGCAACGGTGGACACGAACACATTACAAAATAAGAACATGATCATCGGAACAGCACTTCAAAAAACATCGTGCAAACCCTCATCCAAAAAGCTACGAGACCTTAACTCTAAATTAATGCTTTGATTTGATATACGGGCCTATCACAGCAGGACACCAATCTCCTGAGGTAATGTTATTGTCTCATAACTCAGATACGATGTGAACGTCCTATGATTCATCTTTGAACTTCGGACATTTTCAGTTCGAAACATTAAATTTATTTCGAAGTAATATAATATTTCCTCAAGGAACACGAAGAAAAACGCGAGCACACCGTAAAAACAGGTGAATTTTTTGCCATTGATGTCATCAGCTTTTAACTTCGAACATATTGAGTTCAGAACGTAAGACCCGTAGGGACAAAACGTCGTCTACCCTTGAAGTTCTTATCACCAATAATACCCCACATGGTGTGTTAATTATACATATATATATTATTGGTAAATTAGTTTCCCATCCATTCCTCATGGAGAACTTATTCTAAAGGGAGACACGCTTCGCCGTAGTGGGCCACCTCACTGCTCCCGCTGCCGCTGCTCTTAATTATATCTAAAGTTTCGGTGCGATGTAATTATTCAGTTAGAGTTTCTGCCACGCTGTGCTGGGCGTTGGAGCCTTGATGGTGACTAATGGGCGAGACATGCAGAGGTATTGCCTGCACAGCGAGACATGCGGTGGTATTGCCTGCACAGCGAGACATGCAGTGGTATTGCCTGCACAGCGAGACATGCGGTGGTATTGCCTGCACAGCGAGACATGCGGTGGTATTGCCTGCACAGCGAGACATGCGGTGGTATTGCCTGCACAGCGAGACATGCGGAGGTATTGCCTGCACAGCGAGACATGCGGAGGTATTACCTGCACAGTGAGATACAAAAAGATGAAGTCACTCAAACATATACGAGTATGTGAACGCATGTATACATTTACATATGTATATCTTTTGTGTCAAATTAGGAACTTGAACGGTTTGTGTACCCTCAAATTCACGTTTTACTTATTACAATTGTCTTTTATTACGGTTTGTTGTTTTAGCTGTTTCATGAGCTCATATTAATAGTTGCAGTATTTTTACCTACCATGCAATACTCTATACAATAATAATAAGAATCTTCAATACTTTTTGAACCCCATCTGACATTCTGTTTCAATGACCAAACTCTCGGATTGAACTAAACTGCGTTACTTGAATGCTCAAGTGGTGTTAACGGAGGCAAGAAAAATGCTACTAAACTATTATGCCAGTTGCCTCCTTAAAATACTTTCTCAATCATCGCCGTCTCATAAAAGTTACACGTAAGTTACGCTTACCATCTTTAAGTCTGGATTCAACATCCAGTTTCCAAACTTCTCTTTAACTGAATAATTGCAGATAGCGTCTTAAGCAAACAGAGTAAGCCAAGCAAGAGCCGGTGCAATCAAGCCGCAGCACCTACGCATGTGTGCAAGCTCTCATAGCTGAAGTTTTCCTTCCGGTTTGATCAACGTATTCTGTAATATTAATTGCAGCTTGAACTGAGATGATTTTGCTGTCGCTGCTGTATTAACGTTAACGACACTCGAGGTTTTTGTTTACAGCAATCTGCGAGCATCTCAGAAAGCGGCTAATTACTCATTTACATCCATGGACTCGAGTTTAGTCTGAAAGACCGCATCCAATGGCAAGAGGAGCGATGAAGAGGAGAAGATGAGATAAATTGTGCTATCAAGTCTTCTGCGGACACTCGCTGCGTCCCAAATGCAAATACTAAACTTCCTCGGTAAGAATTGTTTTTAGAGTGAAGGATGGATTTGCTTTTCGTATTTTTTGCTCAGATAACTTTGATTTGCTTGCAAAATAATATCACCACTAAGACAACAAACAAGAAAGCCAATATCCTAATTAAATGGACTATAAAGTCGATCGTTAGTTGACTTTTGAAGAGCCGCAGTGATATCTCATTCAATACTGATTTCTTTGCAATATTACATAGGCACCGTGGTACGGGCAAGCAATGATTTGTTTTAGATCATTTCAGAGTCATGTTGCCTCTTCATCTCAGTTACATATTTTCTCATGAAATTTCAAAAAGCAATAGTTCAAATCAACTCGTAAATTAATTCCCAAGGACCAGCTTTCGTGCGGGGATTCATCATGGATTTATCTATATACATAACGGGCTTAAAAAAAGAAGACGCATGAAAAAGTTAAAGAATCGAGGTGACTTCCCCACATGCCGACGGTGCGAGAACGACTGTTATACTCTTCGTTTACATCTGAACTTCGCCAAGGAGGGGCGGCGTGTGGAACGAGATGGGGAGGAAGGAAATATCAACGCACAAGCCGAGAGCTTGCCGCGGAATTGCGTGAAGACGCTCACGACGGTTGCCGACTTCAATAATTATTCGGTGTTATTTTATAAATATTTACTTTTTCGAATTAATTTCATGCTACAAAATTAAATCATGTAAAAATAGAAAGTATTAGATTTCCTCATTTACGAACGCTTCAAGTTATTTGAATAACTGAGTGTGAGAATTTCTCTAATATAGCGGACATTTGAGTTAATCGTGAACGAAGTCCTCACCAAGCCTCTGAGAAGCGCGCTTTTAAAAACACTCACTTCAGCACCGACGTCGAGAAGAGGGAGTACGAAACGAGAGAGCCCTTGGGTGTCGAACCGCACCCTTGTGGGTGTCGGACCGCGCCCTTGTGGGTGTCGGACCGCGCCCTAGTGGGTGTTGGGTCCATCTTACATAATGCGAGCTAGAGCATTACATTATTTGTGTAACATAAGGCGTACATGATTCAGTTTTTCCGATTATATTGAAAATGCAAATGACGCCATCTCCCTCACGCCTTTTGAGCACCGATTTCCCATCACCTCAGCTAAGATATTTCAACAGTATCCCTCGTTGGCCTCTCAATTACGACGGAGAATCATGTGGCATTATTATTTTTGAATTTTTTGCTCAAGGTAAATCTCGTATGACTGTGTTCTCCAAATCCATTTAGAGAACATTTGTCATTTTGCCTCTGTAGCAATCTCTAGGATGTCTCTAGTAACCATTACTTGAACCTGAGCTCATCAGGATCGCAGCGCATTTCGTCGTAAAATTTTCGTCTATGTTAAGCATTCTGATACGCGACCTCATTCAGGGGGAGTTTCCACGTTAATTAATCGTCCATGTTCCAAAGTCGAAATAGGAAACACCAATTTACTTCCTTGCTGCTTCAAATGTATTTGTATCGCCTACTTCTCAGAGAAGAATAGGAATCTCAATATCAATCACTATAAATTAAACGCGAAATTATTCCTTATGCTCCAGAATGCTCTGGCGAATTCAATTTCCTGCGAGACTTAAAACGAAAAATATTTCCCTAGGCATAAAAAATGTCAAAACCCCTTCCATTCTCTGAGACTTCTTTCGTATTGTAACTTGCCACAGATGTTACAAAAAAACATTGCTCATTGTTTACATGTCTCTGAGCCCCTCTCTGCCTCACGGTCGAGGAAGCGCCATGTTTGTTCCTTGCAATGATAGTTAAAGTAAATATTATGTTTAGAGGCATAGTTCGATAATCAATAACGTTTTTCTTTTTATCATCAAGTCTCAGCGGCAAAATATGTTTGGTTAGTATTTAATAATTTTGTATTTAAATAAATTTTCGTCCATATCGTTCAGTCCAAGCAGAAAACTACACGTTCCTACCCACTGCGTAACCCAGGTGGCGACTAAATATCTTATCAACCAAATTCGCACGAGCAAAATTGCTCCAAATCTTCCACTGTTAATTGAAAAGTGGATCAAGGCAAGGTCTGTAATTCCAAAATGCAAACGCTGTAATTTTTGAGATCAACATTTCGAACAATTTCTCTGTGCAGTGAGTCAAACTAGCAGGAAGTGATGCTGGAACACGTTTGACCGCTGGGAGCGTTCGCGAGGCCCTTGTCAGAACCGTCATCTAACTTCACGATAAATAAATGTTGGAATCCTGAAACACATTCCCATGCTCCAAGACGCGAGGAATAAAGGTTGTCGTGATCGAAGCTTCGATTAAATGAGAAGTTTTGAGTGCTGATGAAAGCGAGCGCTCTGAAGAAGTTGCTGGGCCGTTAAATTTGAACGTTTCATTCCTGCGAAGCTGCCCGTGCTGAATGGCCCATTTTTCTGTTGAAAAGTGCAATTGACGAATTCGTTCATCCGTGGAGTTCAATTCTATCTGTTCCTCTTTGAAGCTCAAGGATACAGGAATAGATCTCAATAAAAATTCCACAGAGGCGCGAATTGAAACTCATAGTCATCAGACGTAGTTTATTTTTCAATTTTAAAATGACGAAAACACCCATTATTGGGTAAAAACAATGAGGATTTTGAATCCGCTTTTTTCCTAAAAATTCAACGTTAAAGATGAATCGAATAACTTTTCTGCACTTGATGAAGTTTAGCACTGACACGGATTGTCTTTAGAATGCCACGAAAGGCGCACATTTTTGAAGGGAGACATGTTTTACTTTGATAGACTGCGTAGTCTAAGTGAACAAAAACAAAAGAATACCAAAATGATGAAGTCTTCATTTTCAGAAAACTCATAACACGTATGCAAAAGTGCTAAAACTTGGAACAAAAAAAAAGAAAAACGCTTCAGAATTCAGCGATAATTGGTCTATAGACAGAAAGTGAAGGATGTCAAAGCTTGAGTAATTTTCTGCTGCAGAAAAGCTTTGTAACCAAAATACACGTGCAACGTTAGCTCCTTTAGTGAAGTAATGAGAAGAATTTATCCCTTTCAGTTCTCTCAAATTTTCGTGCGGAGAATGACGTCAACGTTTGGCGACGGCGGCAGCGGTTTCTTGCCCCTTTTGAAAAACGGAACATCGCAGAACGTTCCATTTTATACTCTTCATTTAAAATGACGGTATTCTTAAATTGTTGAATTCAAGAATGCTCGCTCATCAAGTCCATCGCTACTGTGAGTAGAATTCAGCAATCTTGCACATAAAATTCACCGTTTCTCTACAGAAAATTGATAATTCGTCACTTTTACGCATAAAATTGATCATTTCTGTACATTGAATTCATCACTTCTATACATAAAATTCATCACTCCTACACATAAAATTCATCCCTTCTATACATAAAATTCATCACTTCTATTCATAAAATTCATCCCTTCTATGCAATACATAGACTTCATCACTCCAATACGAGCTTCCGTGCCCGCGATTAAGATTTCATCAGCAGCAAGAGTAACAGAGCAAGTGGTAGTAAGAGTTAACAAGTGGTAGTGAATGGTAATGAGTGGCAGTGTGTGTTGATGATTGGTAGTGAGTGTTGTTGAATGGTAGTGAACGGGTGTGTGAAAATGAGTGGTGAACACTGATAGTGAGTGTTGGTTTCAAACAGAAACATGGAGCTCTAATGGGTTCTCCTGAATCCGTGGTTCTCTCAGAACTCATGATGCAAAGCATCGAAAAACAAATTTTCACTGAAGCTCTCCGCACACTAACACTTTGGAATAGATATCTCTACGATATTTTAAAATTATCGTTCCCTAATAATTTTTCGACGAATTTCTGAATTCCTAAATTGAAATTAATCCTCACATATATAATAAATCATGAGTGAAAAATAAGCCAATCGAAAACTGCCATAGTTTGATCTTTTAAAAAAACGACGATTCGTGATGTGGGCTCCGTGGCGTACTGTTAGCTTGATGGCCTCGTAACCGAGAGGACCCGGGAATGAATCTCGGCTCAGTCGAGGCATTTTCACGTAACCAAGGGGTACTTCCCATTGAAAAGAAAGTTTAAACCACGCATTCCTAATATCCCTCACCGCACCAGTGATTGTAAGGCATTGAAAACCCAACGGTAAAACGTGTTGGAATTAATAAAGGTTAAAATTTGGTATTAACAGAAAACCCACAAATTCTAACAACTATTTGAAGTTCTAAAGCTACCATCCAATGTCGACTCAGTGCGCCGTAGTAAAATCGCTCGTAGACCGTCGTTCCGAACGTTGCTCCCCGGGTAATCAAGAAAAGAAAACGCAAATCGGAAACATTTTATAAGCGAACAGCTATCCAAAAAAAACTAATTGAATCAATGGTAAAGCAAACCTGAAATGAAGTTGAGGAAAATTAATTGAACAATATCAGATACATTTCCACCCCTTACATTAAACGAAGTACAGAAGGATTGAATCGAGTACCTATAAAATACAATGTCCGAATTGCTTCAGTTTAGACTTTACAGTCTAAACTAAACAATGGAAAATAAAAATGTGCTAAATCTTCCAAGACCGATGTTGTACATTAAATTAACTGCAACGATTGTGATAAAGTATATATTGGAGAAGCCCGTGAATAAGTATGGGAGAGACTAAATAAACATCAAAAGAATATTGACAAAAATTAATTGCAAAGAAAACGACCATCCAATAAGTCAAGGTGCCCCGAATATTTTGATAACTGAAAAAAGGGTTAGATCGAGTTAACTTTTAGAGGCATTTTATTCACACAATAATCCAAATTCTTATAACAGAAACGTCGAACTCCCCTGAATTTATACCGGGATTATCCAGTCGTGTAAATTTAGTTAATCAACTGTTCTTTCAAAAAAAAAATGTATATTGCAAAAAAAATCTGTTCCTGTATGCTAGATACCCGCTGTGCCCATATCCCTCTCAAATATAGTAATTTCGTTCCCATGAAAACAAGTTGCGGAAATCAACTTGAAAGCTTGGGAAAAATAAGAAGAAGTTCAAGTTCAAGTCATCCCTAACAAAATTAATCATGGGTATCATACAAATCCCTGTCCCTAAGAATATCTGATGTCCGTCCCGATACAAACCCAATCACCGAACAGAGACATCAATGCCCTCGATTTAAGCTTACATTCATTCCGGGAAGCGGGACGCTGTATCAATCTTAACATTAACACTAAGGGGGCAGACAACTGGACATAATGAACGCTCAGCTTAGGTGAGGATTGCGATTGATGTAATTGCAGAGCGTTGCAGACGTCCTTAGTTCGCTGTATTACACAGCTCCCATACAGTTCGTCGCCACGCCTTCCGCTCCCGGATGTCACCGTTGCTAACCCACGTTATCAATATTCTGCAAGTTTTACCGAGCTGGAATTTGTGAAGAGATTAGTTCTTCATGTTAGTGTGGCAGTACGGTAAGGTTCTACCTTCATATATGATAAAAAAAGTCATAAAATTCCAACAGTTACAGTCTTAGATGAAATATTTCGTGTGCCAAATTGACCTGTTTCAATATGTATTTTTTTTTAATTCACGTCATTTCAAAATTCAGTACCAAACAAATAAAATCTCACCCTTCCCTAGAAGCAGCAGATGATTTTCACCTGTTTTTTTAACAATAAGTGCTGACAAATTCTACTTTCCAGTGAACCAATAAAACCCCTTTTAGAAAGATAACAAAACACTTGATGTGAAATTATTTCAAGCTCAGATACATCAATATTTCGAGATTATAACCTATTAATACTTTAATTTTCCGTATCCCATACTTACCCTTTGTAATATATTCTGAAGCACCTGAAGCTCGCACCTAATTTCTTCTCGAGTAAAAGCCCTTGTGAAGGTTTTACCAGATCGCTTCACTCCCGACGCACCGACGTCCATTGGGCAACATCACTTCACTTCAAGCGTGTACACACCCAAACTACCCTGTTTCCAGCCTCTTTATCGATATAGCAATTCTCTTCATATAAACCCTGCCTTAATTAGCCGCTAAAAAAAAATCACGATACTAAGAAAGTCCGCCACATCGAATAAGTCTTTCTAGAGGTCATCAGATTGGCCGACTTCCTTTCCTTGCTCCCTCTTGCGTTTTGAACACATTCTGTTTCTGCCAGCTGAACAGTTTCTAAACAACGCGATAAGTTAATTCTCACCCAACTTTTCGCCGTGTCTGTTGTTTTCCCAGCTATTCATGTCTCTCTCGAAGGCCTGACCTTTCTACCCTCAACTCCTCAACTGCGTAGGAGCCCTTGTCTTGGAATGCGAGACCGTTAGCACGCTCATCGACTCCATGTTTTTATAAAAACAACGTGTTAATTATACATTTCTGTCCTAATCTCCTTCTTCCCTGGAACGTCTTTTCTAACAATTTCATTTTCGAAATATAGTATTTACAACATTCCCATCAGTTTGAACCATTTGTTTCCAAATTTTGTATGATTTCCCTTTACCTTTGCGTACGTGGTAGTGAATGGTAGTAAGTGGTGGTGAGTGGCGGTCAGTGGTGGTGAAAGGTCGTGAGTGGTTGTGAGTGGCAGTGAGTGGCAGTAAGGAGCGGTGCTTGGTAGCAAGTAGTGGTGAGAGCTAGTGATCGATTTAATTGTGAGAGCTAGTGATCGATTCAAAGTGATGGTGAATGATTGCGAGTGGTGGTGAGTGGTAGTTAGTAGTCATGAGTATCAGGCAGTAAGCGGTGTTCATTGGTAGAGAGTGGTAATGAGGGATGATGCGTGGCAATGAGTGGGGGAGACGTAATGAGTGGCAGTGAGTAGCATGAGTGTCACAAGAGCGGCTGCTGGAGGAGCAGGAGTGGCAGCGAGTGCCCATGAGTGGCTGAGAACAATGAGGCTTGGTGTTATTGCGTCACGAGTGTCCTGGCAGCGTCCGAAACAACTTGAATTTCCTTCCTATTCCCACTGAGAGCTGCAGCGAAGTCATTTTAACTTTCGTAATAGCGGCCCGAGTGTCGATGGCCCACTGACGATACGTAGTTTAGGCTCCAAAAGACTTTCTTGGACTGCGGCGTGAAGTCACTCCAGGTGATATTTACAGACAGATTTTTCATCAGTCGCGGGGGCTTGAGGGGAACGATCTGTTCAACGCGTGAAACAGGCCTCGAGCGAAGGGACAGACGTGACGTATGGTTACCAATAAAGTTAATAGTCACTGATGAATGAAATTATAATTCCTTAAGATATTAATCACTGTAAGACTCGAAGATTAAATTAAAAATAGACAAAGTATTCCAGTCAGAAAACGTCGGCAGCGTAGCATTCGTGACTCAGCCAAGAGAAGAAATTAGAATATTTTGTAATAAAAGCCATGACGCCGTGTGAATTGGTTCAGAAGCTTCAATTGTAAGTGACCAGAACAGCTTTTCTCTATGACAGCCGGAACGCTGCCGCGTGGCCGCAAATATCGAGTCCCTGGTAATTCAATCATCAGTCATTAATGACCTTAACGAGCAATCAAACGTCGCCACTAGAGTGGTGATTGATCGAATATTTGGCTGCTAAGTAATCACACGTCGCCTCTTGGCGAATGATCAATCGGATGTTTGGTCGCCAGAACAATCGAACGCCGCCGTGTGACAGGTGATCGATCAAAAATTTGGCCCCTGGGAAAATCAAAGTAGTAAAAAATGACAAAAGATTTATACCTGGAGGCGTTGCATGAGAGGCCACAAACAAAAAGTTCAGTTTTGAAAACTTCACCAAGAAGCACACAACCAAGAAGCCTGTGAGTATTTTTCTTCGTTTATTTGGAGTTTCTGGAATCGACCAGCACATCGGCTTACAAGTTAGAGGCGTGAAGTAAGTTCCCTGATTTGCGGAAGAATTTTAATTCAGTATAATCGTACGGAAAATTTGAAAACTTGTTAGAATTTCTGTTATAATGTAATACTAAAGTTCGATGTTCTAATAGAGGAAAAAAGAATTTGTCGTAGTCAATATAATAGTGAAAATTCATAATTCCCGTTTGAATACTCAACGTAAAATGTATCTCATACTTTATGTCCAACATTTTGGCTCAATAAGCTCGACAGAATTCATCGCACATTCTTAAATAAGTGGTATAAGAGGGTTAAAAATCCGACAAACAATGAATCGACTTGGGAAAATATCGACGCTGGTTGCATACATGATATCGTACACCGAGCACTGTATTATATACCATACAATACATCAGACGGCATGTCCGAAAATCTCAGTTGTCACAGTTTCAGCAGAAAATCTCTGTTGCGTGCATGTAATTTTCCTAAAAAAATTAACTCAGAGTGTTCTCGAAAAATCAATATAACGATCGAATGAAAGTATTTGATTGCTAATCTGTCATAAGTGAAGAAAATGCGAAGTGCAAATGAAAGCAGTGCTTGCATTGCTTACACAAGTATAATTTTAATGAATACCAACTAATATGGAAATTTGCTACGACAGAATCAACGGCTTACGATGTAGTCTGTGAGATTTTTCACGTTGCCGGGAAACAGTCGAAAAGCAATATAGATTACAAGTTTCAAAAATGCAATAATATTAATTTAGTTTTCACTTATGCAACACCCAAAATTATTACTCCCGTTGATTGTCATTTTCACCATTTTCAAACAAGCGCATAATTTCTTCTTATTCTACATCGGCGCAGACGCGTGCTTTCGAGAATGATGCCCCAAGCTGAAGACATTTCGTTGGAACGACCGTCATTTTCTGCCGTACGCCTGGTCAACGAGGGAACTTTATTCTGTTCTGTTGTTCTGTTCTCCAGTGTAAGCTCTGTGCAGTGCTAGAATTAAAAAATAAGTTTTACTAAGCCTCAATAGTCATACAATTCCGTAAAATGCACCGCTGATCGTTTTTAAACTTTTTTTTAGCCAATGGAGTGCAGAAATAATGAAATCTTTTAGTTTTGATGGCCAGTTAACATTTTAATGGAGATCATAAAAATATGACCGAAAAATATTGAATTCAAAGAATAAATTGTTATTTTGCTAATAGGAAGTGAACTGGTAAAATAAATATTTTTAGCGGGAGCAGGAATAAAGAAAGGAGAATGCGTTCACTGTGAGAAGAAAAACCAACGTTTGCAGTTCGCATAAGTAAGAGTGCGAGCTCTGTTGCTTCACGAGCGATGTTTTATTTTAGATGATGCAATAGAAATATGAAATTTGTTTTTCATCCATCAATTTCATCCTAAGTAAATTTCAGAATAAATCCAAAAGAAGTGCCTAGCGTCTGAAGAGTATTTTTGAATATTCTCTTCTACTTGCGGCTCTCCTGAGAATATTCAAGCACTAAGAAATACCCTGATCAAGCGAATAGTGATAGCTTATTTACCTACATTTTCCACTCAATCACTAAGATAACAAGTTACTAAAAATCAATAATGAATTTTAATTTCAGCGACTCAGATGCAGATTTTTCAAATCGTTTATTATACCGTAAGCTTCATTTTTCCCGGAAAACTTTCAAAATCACTAATGAAAGCTAACCAAAGAAAGAACAATTTTAAGCGATCATGCGGTGAACATGAACAAACAAATTAGCCTCAGGAAACCTCCCATGTTCTGTGCACCGCACAGCAACGCTTGAGCTTAGATCAAGCCAATAGATTCAACGAACAGAGCTCGCAGCTGATACAGAAACCCTGCTTCATTTGTGAGCTTCAAGCCGACAGATCAGTCGGACGGGCTGCTTACGTCCCGACTTGTGTCGCCGAGCGAGTGGCCGAGGCAGTTCTGCCTGGAAGAGAAACAACAGTTCTTGGTTCTCGACGTACGAAGAGTAGGGGGGAGTCAAACTTGATTCTCGATGCTGCTCATGACTTGCAGCGTATAAAAAGTGTGAAATACGAAACGATGAACGACGATTTAAATACAGGTGATAAACCAATTGCCAGTAGATTAGACATCTATTTCATAGCTAAAAAAGTCTATATAATCGGGTTCTATGCATTTAATTGATGAGGGAGAGTAAGATCATTATAGAACACAGAGTAAAATTGTTTTGGGAGTTAATCCAGGACCAACTGAGGAGGCGAGGGAGCTGTAAGGCGGGTGTGACTATCGACCATGGTGGTAAGAGCGCAGCTACAGTAGCAATCTAAAACAATTTTTTACCACAAGTGTTACACCATTTAAAGGTATTACAAACGTGTGTTTCTCATGCCATTGCAATGGACAAAACTTTATGCATAGCTACTTGTGGGCCTTAATAAGTTCTATGACTTCTAGAGCATCCTACAGGACCTTATGCTAAGCGTACATGTACATATAAATATCAAATTGCACTTACACTTAGCTTACACAAGACAGATTAAGCCCGATTTATTGAACGGAGAAGATAAAAAGACATAATTTAAAATTAGGAATTCAATTATGTCTCGTTAATGGAGACTATGCATGCTATGACATACTGTACCTTGAATTAATTTACTTAGTGAGGTTTTTTAACAGTCTTTCAGGATATGAGACGTTAATTGAATAGGAACGTCTTCAGTATATCGATAGGGAATAGGATTCAAGATTCCTTTTAAGACCTTAGAGTGTACTTATGTCACGAAAGGCAGAAGGCAATGAGTTCCACGCTTTAATACCGTTGTGGTAAAAAATAAATTGGGATCTGGCTTTGGAATAATAGGGATGCATAAATTTACATCGGTTCCTAGTCAAATATTCATGATGGCCATTTTGAGCAGAAACCAATTTCTCAAGGTCTTTATCGCCTTCATCACTCAAAGTTTTATGCATGAATGTACAGAGAGAATATTGATAGAGATTAGGAAGCTTAAGAATTTTCAAGCATTCATATGAGTCATTTGCACGCATTATATTCCGAATCACCCATCGCTCTAATGGCAGCGAGTGCAAGAAGTGTAAAAGAGAGTCGAGGGTTTGTGGTTGATTGTATGGAGCTCTGACTCCACTAATGCAGCACTTGGTAGAGTAGATTTGTCTCTGAAGGTTAGTGGCTTGTTTCGTTAAATCGAGTGGCAGCGCAAAGCAAGTATGAAGGCAGTGGCAGCACTGAGCAAGTATGCAGGCAGTGGCAGCGCAAAGCAAGTATGAAGGCAGTGGCATCACTGAACAAGTATGCAGGCAGTGGCAGCACAGAGCAAGTATGCAGGCACTGGCAGCACAGAGCAAGTATGCAGGCAGTCGCAGCACAGAGCAAGTATGCAGGCAGTGGCAGCACAAAGCAAGTATGCAGGCAGTGGCAGCACAGAGCAAGTGTTCAGTCCTGTTAGAAAGGACAAACCAAAGCAGCAGTCCACGCTCGATCTTGGCTTGACTCTGCTTCAAGCTGCTGCACAAAAAAGAGCTGCAAAATTATCACAAACTGCTGCTGAGTTCACAGAGTCCTGCTGAGTTCACAGAATCCTGCAGAGGTCACAGAGTCCTGCAGAGTTCATAGAGTCCTGCAGAGGTCACAGAGTTCTGTAGAGTTCACAGAGTCCTGCAGAGGTCACAGAGTTCTGTAGAGTTCACAGAGTCCTGTAGAGCTTGCAGTGTTCTGTCGTCCCGGTAATTTGCCACTCAATTTGCGTCATCTGAATCAATCACAGGCATCTCTGAGCCCCTGCAGTGATCGCTAATTCAACAGAGGGCTTGGTTAGAATTTATTTCGTGCTGCATGGTTCCTCATTTTCCTAGTTAAAAAATAGCAAAATGAGTTAAACTGGCCCCTATCTTTTCCTCATACGTAAGCCCCACCGCAAAAAAATACCAACGAGACGAAAACATAATGGGATTATTACCAGAAGCTCTATTTCAAACTTTTTTTAGGCTGTTGGGTCACTGTCAAGTTACGCACACCATACTCAGATTTTATGCTTTGCTATTCATGACTCTCCTTCATATCTAGAGTAGCCTAGCTTCCCGATGAAATAAGTCTCAATCGCCTATTCTTCAACGAGTCAAATCGCATTTTTATATTTTTCATCTCGAATTCGCTTTCGACTATTTGAAAACGACGAACTCGCGCTTTTTCGGTCCTCGCTATCAGGGCCTTCACGGCTGCCCAGCCGCGCCCGTCAGCTTTTCCCAAGTTTTGCCGAGCAACTTCCAAAATTTCCTTCGAGATTCGAGAAGCGGTGTCCCTGCAGTCAAGGCTTCTCCACAGAGCAGCGCTGCAGGCACTTCGTGCCTTTTGTGCAGATTCTGGAAGAAGTAAGGCCGAATTTTCGAACATTTTCATGATAGAATTTCTTTTACATAAGTTTGACGCGAAGAGGGGAGAAACTCTGTCAGTTTTTACCTTTCTCTCTTTACCACAACTGGCAAACAATGAGTTAGCGTGGGCTTTGAATTTCCCTCAAGGACGTTTGGTTACCCCTTAAGAGGGTTAATAGGCGCACTAGTTACGTACATATGTCCGCCCAAGCAAGCCCTTCTCTGATACCCAGCTTGCACCAAAACGATGTCACTAAACCGCAGCCTTTGGTGGTGACACTGCGCGGCAGCTGTGATGAGGTCAGCGTTAGGCCAACGGGAAAAGTTCAGACCTACACATATCGAAATGGTTTCAAAAATTCCTCCTAATAATAAATAACCATCATGCATTCATGGCAAAAATAGATGCACACAATTGTATGACACAATTGCCCTCAGCTGCCCAACGCACTGTACAATTCACACTAATACAATCCACACCAACGCAATACACATCTACACAATACAAGCTGACGCAATACACAACTACACAATACACACCTACACAATACACACCTACACAATACCCAACTACATAATACACACCTACACAATACACAACCGCATAATGCACACCTACACAATGACAACCGCATAATACACACCTACACAATGCACAACTACACAAGCCTTGAGTTCAAAGGGTAAAAAGATACTCCTCTCTGACGGGGCTACAGCAGATGCATTGTGTGCAGTTATAAAGGCCGTTTCCTAGAAATCGAAATAGTATTCGGGAAACTAACTCTCCGTCAAAGTAAATTCACTGATAACGACGCATTTATATCTGGGTTGAATGGAGATTATATTTGAAGTTACTTACCAGTCGTTAAACATCAGATCGGTTCGAGGAATGTTATTCATGCGACTGGTCAATACATAGAATCAACAACCCTTCAAAGGTTATGATTGTGTACATCTACAGCAGCTAAGCCAAACGTCATCGATTTTGAGTACACATTTATTTTACATGAATTATCAAAGGAATTGTATGTACGGTATTCAATTAATGTTCCTAGTATTTGCCGTTCAGATATAAATATAAACAATTAAAAATTAAGTATGACGTATTAATTTTCCATTAACATCATCTAAATTGTCAGCGGAAAGACTATATGGAAAAACTATGAATCGATTAATTTGGAGGTCTCAGACTGAAGGAAGACCATTTATTTCTAAGCATTTTTTCTCCTTAGTGATACGCCCCTTGCGTTAAGTTTCTTGAGAACGTTGCTTCGATCACATTATTTAAGTAGCTAATGCCTTATGTGTTAGCATTGCGGAAACTTATCGCTAAGGAAAGTTCTAGGAAAATGACAAGCGCTAAGTTTTCTCACTCCCGTACTTTTTTCATCTTCTTCCATGATACACGAGCAACAATTATGGTGTGCAGGCATCATCATTTTGCCTTCAGGTTCTTGAGACTCACTGTTCAGTTATTTCATTCCCAGTGGAAAAAATATCACAAATTCTGATCATTTTGAAACTCTTTTTGCATACATATATGAGGTGCTTAGATTCATACAGTGTTCAGCACCACATATAGAGAAAATGAGGTATGCATGAAAGATAAACACAAAATTATTGGAAATCAATGGAAGTCGAAGTGACTCTCCCCTCTACGCCTCTTTGCCAAGTTTTGAAGCCGTTCTATAAAGTTTTTAAAAAGTGGCGCTTGCTACCGTATGTTTCTAGGGGCCTCATTTGTAGTCTGTAAAACGTTTCTCCTAGTAAGGCAACTCTGTTTTTAAAGTTAATTATATTTTAACCGGCTAAATCTAATGTCAACATTGGTAACAAAAGTGTCGCGCATGGCACTTGCTACTGTACACACATTCATGTTTTTTATTCAAACATTCATTCAAGCACGCAAATATCATACAACAAAAAAGTTGTTTTTTAATGAGGCATAAATTCCGGTGTGAATGGGCAAAACTTGGCCAAAAAAAACGCCCAGCTACATCAGCCTTGTTTATGAAGGATCCAAGTCTAGTTGAGCCGCTCAGAATGAGCTATAGCCCCAGGCATGTCCTCTCGAGCTCTAGGCTTCTCATTCATATGCTTCACTGAACGAACGCTTCTTTTAACACCATAACCTCAACGTACCGACGCTCACGTCTCATCTCAGCTGCCTACTATTAGGTCGTTACAAAAATAATGCCTGATTTCAGAAACATAATTGATATGAAAAATGACCTGT
>VOMN01137123.1:0-11297 GCA_014899125.1 Orchestia grillus | reverse complement strand
GTGTCTAGTTTATGTTGTAGTTTGTGTGCTGGCGTCTACCTTGTGTGCGGGTCTCTACCTTTGTACTTGTCTACTTTGTGTTTTTTTGTGAGAATTGTACATGCGAAAGCGCTTATTCGTTAGTGAAATTTTAGTCATTTTACTATGATTGTGTTGGCTTTCTGACATCCTACGATTCGTTTCTATCCAAGTTTGTGTTGCGCCTCTTTGTGAACACTTTTAGGTTATCTCAGCTGTAGGAAGGCCTTCATTTTGCTTCTCTCAATTTTCATACTCTCGACGCCATATTTTTTATCTTTTCTAACACTTCATTCTTAATTTGTTGTTTCTATGCACAAAGAATCCTGCGTGGGAACTCACCTTGCCACCTTGTGCACAGATTCCCCGTTTTCCGTAGTCCACACTATATAAATAGTCCCTTTTTTGGTTCTGTTTCGATCACTTTTCACTTAGAAAGGGGGCTTCAAACTAACTAATAACCTAACCTAATATAATCAGCTTGTAATCCCTAATCAGCGACAGTGATACCTCGAAGCCAAGTTTTTCATTCAACATTATCATCATTGCATCAAAGAATAAATAATGTACAAAACTATTCAAATCTGGTCGGCATGTGCCATACTACTCGAAAGAACTTCGTATCTAAGATACGTTTTACTTCGCGTGTGGTTGACGACCTAACTTCTGGAAACTAAAACGCTTGAAAAATTCGTGCGTATCTGGTGTACTATAGGTTCACTCACGGGGAACAGAATAGTTGGTCGTTAAATACTTGCGAGTGGTCGGAAGGATTAATTACGTTTCCACGGTGTGAGCTGATCACGGGTTGTTGGTGTGTGTAGCACATTCGTATTAAATACTACATTTACTTTCGCCTTATGCTTCGATATCGAGTGTGGAAAACATTTCCACTCAGATGCATTTTACTGCTGAAAGTTTCAGCTACAGCGTTGCGCCTTCGCTAGTTATTGCATACTTGGATGATTGAAATTGCCATTTTACACCGTAGTCGTGCTGCGGTGCCATGGCGAATGCCGGTATTTGTGGTTTCTTTTGCTTGTTCTTCCCTTTTGAGCCTCTCGCGGGTCTCGCCGGTCTCGCCGGTCTCGCCAGTCTCACTTAAACTTGATCGCTAAAGCGACGTTCCTCAGACTTGCAGGGAATTGGCTGAGCTCTTCACGTCCTGTGGCGACTCTCAAGTCACACTTGAATCATTGACATCACTTCAATAGTACTATAACGGGCATAATTCACATTTCAACATTTGACCACGAATATGATGCATAAAGCCCCTGTCGCAGGAATGCATTCGTTTTTTTGTTTCATTAAAAAATTCGTTCAAAGCAAGCAAAAACTAAATATGTAATGGTTAGTTTCTTGCGAGAAATGAACTCAGGGCGGCGTGAAGGGTTAAAACATTCATGCAAACAAACGCTTGTGTTTATTCGTGAGTTTATAAATACGTAAAGGAACTCGAGAGAAGCCACGCTTCGCTTTGACTTTCAATCTCAGCCTGCTTTTCTGACGGAACTCTTACCCAAAATTCCCTTTTCTTATTGGGTTTTTCTGGGTGAGAGAGTGCATCGTGCATTGATTTCAGTTCTCCCGCGTATCGTGTTTTCCCGTCCACGATCGGTCCGTCTCGTTCTCGTTACCTGAACGAGCGGTTGCCCAGGGTTCAGTACGAGTGAAAGTGTACGTGAATATTCAAGTGATCGTACGCCTTGCAGTTCGTGCTTAGGGGTGCTTGCTGGCGTCAGTCTTACTATTGAATGCTTTTTTCTCGCTAAATGACTTGCAAAAGATTCTTGCATTGCTTCAACTTGAGCACTCTACACTTCTGCAAACATGTTGGTGTACAATCATTTCTTTATAGGTTTTCAGTTCCAAGACTTTAAAATGCATGACATATGTAAGTTTAAATATTTAAAAAAAATCTTAGCATCATGGAGTAAGCTTAATTTACTCTACTTTGTTGTATACAGTAGAGTAAACTTGGAAATCTTCAAAATGTGGAAACATTTCGTCCTTTTATTGACCCCTTCACTAACGAAAATTTTTTCTTCAAATAAAAGTTTTTGTTACTGCGGCGCGTATTATACAAGTAGAAAAGTCTAATAAGTCTTCAGAGAAGTGCAGAAAGTTCCCAAAGTTTTAGTTGTAATAGGCCTAGAAATAACGTCTCATCTGTATTTCATAGCGGGACCTTGAGTCTAACAGCGCTATTGGGACGTGTTGTCCCACTGGTGGTGAAAAGGTTGAACAACGTCGTCCACGGGTATTGAAATTAAAAGTGTAGTTGCTAGGTTTTTATGCCTCTGAGCCGCAGTTGCTGAGGCTGCAGGTCCTCTTCAGTTATAATTTTCTTAGGAAAATGAAAACACTTCCAATGGCAAAAATTGCCGTCGCTTTCGATTTTGCTCGTCCTGCGAGTTATGGAAGGATGAGCCGACGTTGTATGAGCGTCAATTGTAACGTAATGCAGAAAAGTGTGCTTCTCATTACAACCAATTCCGTGATGTACGAGAAATTGCCAGGACTCTGCTCCTCCAATTGTGTGGTGCGCTATTCATTCCTAACCCAATATTTTTCAAATTAATTACGTCGGAGTTTCCAAGGTAATTGTTTCAGGTGCAGGTTTTTATTTAGATTGAATGTCGATAGAAAAAGCAAGCGTTCACCTCACGACACATTTAATTTTCCCCGTCAAATCCTGGCCACCGCATGTGCTCCAACGGTCGTCTTCTCGCGTGAGTGAATTCAACCTACAATCACGACTTTACTTCAAGGAAGGTTTTACTTTTATTTCCTTAAAACTGCTACTTTCATTTCCTGAAACTGCTACTCGATATCCTGGAGGGCTTTAGTAGATATCCGGAAAGCTGTTACTTGATATCCTGGAATGTTTTACTTGATATCCTGAAAGCTGTTACTTTATTCCCTGAAAGCTGTTACTTTNTACTTTATTCTCTGAAAGCTGTTACTTTATTCTCTGAAAGCTGTTATCTTATTTTATGAAAGCTGTTCCCTTATTTCATGACAGCTGTTTCCTTATTTCATCACAGCTGTTTCCTTATTTCATGACAGCTGTTACCTCATTTTACGAAAGCTGTTACCTCATTTCATGAATGCTGTTACCTCATTTCATGAAAGCTGTTACCTCATTTCATAAAAGCTGTTACCTTATTTCATGAAAGCCCTTACTTTGTCTTGCGACGTTGGTATTTTCTTCGAATCATGAACGGTTGTTGTAATTATAAATAGAAAAATGGAGAGCAAGATACTCAATTGAAAAAAAATGTTACACGAACGTACATTTGAAATCCATTTTTTAGGTTAGTTGCGTCTGCACATGGGGTGCTGAGTGGTTGCAGTTGTTTGACAATGATGTTTGGAGGGACGTAATTCCAGTCAAAATGTCACGCTGAAGCGACAGCAGTTCCAATACTGGGAAGAAATGTTTTACCATTAAATGAACGCCTGAAGCTGCTGAGGTACAGAAAATGGAATACGGGATAAGAAACATAACGTACCGTACTATATATGGTTGTCATCGTTGGTGCTCTGAAGATGAGCTTTTCTATGTACACAAAATGTATATCTCACGAAATATATGCGTGATGAGATGTATGGCTCACGGAATGTATGTCTCACGGAATGTTGCCTCACATAAATGTGTATCTCACTCTAGAACATCATTAATTCGCCTAATATTCAACCGATTTCAGCTCACTTCGTCTCTGCAAATGCACACCTCATTCAGTACGATGTATCCACGATACCTCTCTTTACGATGTATCCACGATACCTCTCTTTCCCTATAACTTCAGGTTAGATATTGGGTGAATTATTGATGTTCTAAAGTGAGCTACACATTCTTGTGAGACGCGCTGTATGTTTTGTACACAATTTCCACGACAGGGTTTCCCTGAGTTTGGGGTGTCCTTTTTGATGAGAACTCACGAGTTGTTCGTGTGGATGCAAGACGTGTTACTTAATAGCCTATAACGATGTGCTGTAAACGGAGTGAGTGGACAAACGCCGAAGTACAGAGAAGAAACCACAACATTTCTCTCCTCTGTGGTGTGAAAAACGCTTCTCTCTTTGGCGGAGAGACTTGGCTTGGTCCACGAGAATATAAGTTTTGGAGTAACGAACGCCTTCGTTTATTTTTTACCCAACATTAAAGCCTTGAAAATATTAGTTTTGAAGTCACGAACCGCTTCGTTTAATTTTTGCCCAACATTAAAGCCTTGAAAATGTAAGTTTTGAAGTCACTAACCCCTTCGTTTAATTCTCACCCAGAACAGGCGGCTAGAGGGGAGTCATCACGGTAGAACTTGACTTTGAAATATTAATTACACCTCGTTAGAGGCATACGTCAGAGTTTGTCTTCAGGCCACTTCATTGAGCGATAGTTCTAAGTGAGGGATAAAAATAAGCCATTGTGGTCGGAAACATTTAAGCTTCAGTCGCGTGCGCCATCTGAATTTGGCTGAAAGTCTGTTTCAGTGAGTCTGGTATCTACTTCACATAGTGAAATGCAGTGTACATCGCCTGAAATATGGCGCCGTAAAGAGCTCGGCGCTGTCACGTGGGGCTGGGTCAAAAATGAATTCAGTTTTCAAAAATCGAATGCTGTTTTTAGCGAACTCGATATTTCTTTCAAATTGCATTATTGTAGAATAAGGCTTTTTGAACATGTGTCGTAGCACCCACTCCCAAGAACGCACATGGTGTTTGAGCAAAATATAGCCTAAATACTCTAAATTGAAAATATACCCTAAATACTCTAAATAGAAAATATACCCTAAATACTCTAAATAGAAAATATACCATAAATAATCTAAATTACAAATATACCCTAACTACTCTAAATCCAAAATATACCCTAAATCCTCTCATAGTTATCCGATATAGTTCAAATATTGAGCTGCTTTCATATTCAATCCTTGTGGGACTTCCAGCGGTAAAAAGACCGACTTATTTTTCAAAGAAACAAAATTTTGCCGAAACATTCGTTTTCATTTTATGCACTTGTGTGCGTAGTCACCCTAGTTGTGAGCGAAACACTAAGAATTAAATACTAGACTTTGCTCCTTCTAAAGTCCATAATTCTTGAGGGCGGTCTTTATAAGGTTACCACGTAGTATTTCCTCTTCACGCGTGTTGCACGACAAGCGTAACGCATTTAAAAAAGGTTAGCCTCAAGGCATACACTTTGAAGGAAGTTTTTTGCACAACATTAAACGACGCGGAAGCCGAATTTATCACACCCGTGTGAAGGCAGAAGGTGGCCCCTTGGGGCAACAAAAGAGTCATGAACAATAATTTTTCATCAGCAGCAGAGAAGTTTTACCCGTGCAGCAGCAGCAGCAGCTGTAGGTTCGTACAGCAAGTGCGGCCTACGTGATAGAAGATCGACCGATCAGAGTCTCGCGATCTGCGCTGGAGAAATTAATAATGAGTTGTGACTGTTTTGCGGCAGTGGAGGAAGTCGGCACGATCGGATCACAAGTTCATCTCACACACTTGCGGCAGCCGGTCTGACGTGCACCAGCTGTGTCTTGCACGTACATTGAGGCCATCTGACTGATCATTCGTTATGTGCACCAGCTGTATCTTGCAGGCACATTTAGGCCATCTGCTTGACCTATCAATATGATACAATGATGCACCAAGTATATATATATATATAGTTTCTCTTTGCGTGTAACCAATTTCTTGCGCATTTAATGAATTGGATAGGAAAGTAGGCATGGGTCTAGGGTCTTGGGACCGTATTACTAATCAGCGAGACTGTGTCACAGGAGGCAGTCCGTAGCAGAGATACCAAAGTTCATATTGTTTCACATTAGATTAACCGTCATTTTCGACGGTAACGCCTGTTACCACACAAGCGTCATGTGTGCCAGCGTCATGTTTATCTGTAGTGAGGCTGACGCGCACTTTGCATGTCGCAGTTTGTTTTTTTAAATCCTAGAGTTCTTATGATTTAAAACAGCAGCTGAACGTTCATTTGCACACCGCGGTCTCGGTTTGGCGTTCTGCCAAAGTCGTCAAAAGGCTCCTGGCAATTTTCAGTAATCTCACACTCGCACTGTCGGCGATGTCGGATTAGTGTAAGCAGCTCACGCACTTGGCTCCTGAATTGAAGGGCTATTTCATTGGAGAAATTTCCAAAAAGAGGATCCTAAGGTCTGTACAGGTTCACGCTCTCGCTCGTTCCACAGCTATGACGGCGCATTCAGTCATTAGTGACGCCATGTATATGAGACATTAAACTCGCTACGTGACGGCATAGGACTTGGGTAGTGACCCAAGAATGGACCCCTCGGCTCTGTCCTCTTGCCATTTTCTGTTCTATTCACAGTTAAGTTCCCCCTGCCAAGCTCTGTTCAGTTCCCTCTGCCAAGCTCTGTTCAGTTCCCCCTGCCAAGCTCTGTTCAGTTCCCCCTGCCAAGCTCTGTTCAGTTCCCGTCTCCGGCGCTCACGGCAGTCAGGCACCAGCCCGCGTCTAGCGCTCATCATCCAAATCAATCTTCTTGTTTTCTGCGCGACCGGAAATCTGGCCCAATTCGTGGGAAGGGAAACTGTTGCCATGCCAGAAATGTTCAGATTTCTGGACTCGGAGCGACGGCTCTAATTTAGAGGGGGAATTTCAGTGAGATTTGAGATCGGGTAGTGCACTGTTACGGTGATTGGCCGCCCGCCCGTCGTGTTGGGTGTGCACCTCCCAGTCTTCAAATTAATGGCCAAAAATGAACTTTTGTTGTTACGCGGTTGTTGTCGTGACGCGGTTGTTGCCGTGACGCAGTTGTTGCCGTGACGCGGTTGTTGCCGTGACGCGGCTGTTGCCGTGACGCGGCTGTTGCCGTGACGCGGTTGTTGCCGTGACGCGGTTGTTGCCGTGACGTGGTTGTTGCCGTGACGCGGTTGTTGCCGTGACGTGGTAGTTTTAGTTGTATGGTAAGGGCCATCATGTGGAACATACTATTTTTATCGTATCTAATTTTTCATAAATATCTCTTCATTCAATGAGCATTCCAAACTACTAGTTTTAAATGTTACTGATCTCTTACTGTATGACTTATTCTCAGAAAAAAAGTTTTTGCTGCGCGGCACCAAAGCCTGAACCGAACAAACTATGTATCAAACACAAGAAATACAGAATTAAAAGAATGTATTCCTGCTCTATTTTAATAAAGTTCATCTGGAAAGCCATAGGTGAATTCGGTTGAAGCTAACTGGATTGATTGTCTCAAACCGAAAAGTGGTCTCTTTTTTTCAGTGTCTGATTCGCAGCTTCGATGGTTTTTCTCCCACTCGGTAACGGAGCTGCGCGTTGTGCGTGAACGTGTAAGACGCAGTCGAGGTCTCGTTGACGCGATCCTGCCTTCGACATCGACACGGTTCCCCCCTACACGTCGCGCGCTCGGCTTGGATGCGTTTGGAATTGAATTTGAATTACAGTGAGGTTACGTGAAGGACCCAAGGGACCCGTTCTTGGGTTTCTATCCAAGTGCCATTTTGTGACACTTCAATCACGCACAGTGATCACTAGTGGAAAAAGTATGGGAGGAGCTTGGCGAAGATCAGTCGAAGAACTACTAGTGGTTAAGAAGAAGGTAAAATTAGCCACAGAAATGTTGATGTATATTAGTACCCCTTGTGTTCAGGGACCACCACGTTTACTACCATACAAATGTACTACTACTACCACCACTGGCACTCCCTTGGCAGACGGAAAATGGTATACTGAAGAATGACAGTCGCTGTACTAATATATTCGATAGGAGTCAAAAGCTATCAAACGTCTGAGGGTCGATGCATTAAAATTTCAATGTTTCGTTGTTTCCAACATCATTATCAAGCTAATAAATCTGAAATGTACAAAATTGAGTCAAAATTGTTCCATTAAAAACAAAAGAAAGTAACAGTCGCACTCACATTCATCAATCTGCGTATCAACATCAGGAGCTTGGCTTGAATATTTCATTTCATATTATGCCGTGGCTGTGCCATCGAAATGAAATATTTGAATAAAAATAAAATTTTACAATGAGGTAATTGGACTTCCCGTCAAATTTTGATAGTCGCTTATCGTTGCCATCGATTACTGAACATTATGCAGTAGCGCAGTTAAGTAGGAGGACTCGTTATACCTCAGACCCTTGGGGATTTCGGACCTAATTTTGGCTTGGCACTCTGCAAAGTTATCAGAAAAGTTCCAGCAATTGTTTTGGAAAAAACCTGCCTAGAGAACTAGAATTAGCACTAGGTCCGAGGCACATAGGATCCAAATTACACGTTCCCTCACAATAATTCATGTGAATATGTAGAGTGAAATGAATGTATAAACTCAAATCCTCCAATAGAGCGGTACTTCTTGTCTCTTGTTGACGAGTTCGTGTTTGGCAGTTGTTATGGATGAGATCGTGCTGTGTTGAACTGACTGTTAAAGTCTGTTGAAGTTATTGTTGAAGTCTATTGAAGTTATTGTTAGCATATGTTGAAGTTATTGTTAGCATATGTTACGTTATTGTCAGCATATGTTACGTTATTGTTAACATATGTTGAAGTTATTGTTAACATATGTTGAAGTTATTGTTAATATATGTTGAAGTTATTGTTAGCATATGTTGAAGTTATTGTTAACATATGTTACGTTATTGTTAACATATGTTACGTTATTGTTAACATATGTTGAAGTTATTGTTAGCATATGTTGAAGCTATTATGTATGTTGAAGTTATTGTTATGTATGTTGAAGGTATTGTCATGTATGTTGAAGATATTGTTATGTATGTTGAAGGTATTGTTATGTATGTTGACGGTATTGTCATGCATGTTGAAGCTATCTTTAAAGTCTGTCGAAGGGGTTGATCTTTGAAATTGTAATTATTAATTTTCGGATGAATTAGTGACCTGTAAGCGGGTGTTCGTTTTCCAAGTGTTATTTGATTTTTTGTTCGCCTCATTTAAAAGATACAGGCTCTTGTAGGGAATACATACAGACCTCTGTTCATTAGCAGGGCTGACCAATCCGGCACTATTGCTTTCGTATTTCTTGCGATGACGTACCTCTGTGTGGAACTAATAGTGAATCAAGCTAAACTCAAACACGTATCCTGTATATTGGGTATCACAGTTCTCGTTTCTATCAGTCAGTTCTCGTTTCAATCCTGATGCTGTATAGTTGTATTACGTACGGCAGTTTAGGTTGTACGTCTGTCTAATTGAGACATGAGCTGAAACAAATGTCGCAAAATGTTGTTTATTTGTTGATCGAATTAGAGTTCTGGTCAAAAGTTTTCTTAAATGTTCAGCATACAAAAAGTCATTATCATTGTTTAAGTTTGGATGACATAATTTATCATAGGCGCTATAAACTATGAAAACATTCATGTTTTAATTAGTAGGAAAATAATTTTTGTTTGATACCTTATATTTCTTCCTCGATGAACGTTCTTTTCCCACTCCCTGTATTTCTGCGTCTCTTTTCTTACTCTTTTAGCATGTGTTGCTCCTTCGTTGTACAGTAAGTACCCTTTCCTCACTTTACTGGTTTTTTTCTTTCCCTTCTCTTCTTGAATAATTTTACTTTTTTTCTGAATGTTTTCTCCCTACTTTCGGTTCCTTTTCTCTTTCTTCCTACTTTGTATTCGTTTCTCGCAAGGTGCTCTTTTTCACTTCCTGTTTTCTTCTTTTCTCTTTCTTCCTGCCCTACATTTCTTTCTCAATGAGCGCTCTTTTCTCACTTCCTGTTTCTTTCCTCTCTCCTCAACGGAAGACTTGGCACCGTTTTTTTATGCAGGATAGTCTGCCGGTTTCCATCTCAAGCTGCTAGATCCTCTCGCGATGTGCAGAAGCACTGAGAACTACAAAAATTCTTCCTTTCGTCTTAATTTCTTTGAGCTTCTTCTAGTCTCCAAGATGCCTCTGGTTAGTGTACTCAACCCTCCAGCATGCACTCCAACGTTTGCAAATTCACGAAGGCACTCCAACG
This sequence comes from Orchestia grillus, assembly GCA_014899125.1. Lineage (NCBI taxonomy): Eukaryota > Metazoa > Arthropoda > Malacostraca > Amphipoda > Talitridae > Orchestia > Orchestia grillus. Next base: position 1,288 of record VOMN01137123.1, on the reverse strand, counting down.
ACGTTCACCACTTCTATACGGTGATATTCACTTGTTTCTTCTGCTCTCTCTGCCTAAATGTTTGGTTTTTGAAACGACTCTGACGCCAAAAATTTCGTTGACTTGCTCAGAATTTACTGGTAAACCTGCCGTCCCTCAGGGGCAAGTTAACTCGTTTTCCCCCTGACTTCTACTTACATTTCAACTTTGGATGAGTAAACTCGTCTAGTCTTCGATTTTTTTAAAGGTCAACTCGAGCTCACTTGCCATTCTTTGATCTCCCTCAGCACATGCCGACCATTGTCGAGTTTACTCGTGCAGCTACAGCGGATAAAAAAAATCGTCTGAAAATTACGCGTTTTCTTCCGACAAAAGTTCACCCTTGGTCTACCGCAGAAGACGTAAATGCATCATAAATTACCGGCTAGGTCCCAGAGACCTAATGTTTTTCTTGTAACTGATTCTCATTAATGCTACAGCTGTTTTCTAAAGCAACTGAAGTCGTTAGAAATCACCTGAATCATGTAATAAAAACAGTAGGGAAAGCTAACTGAAGAAATTGAAACGGGTTTGTTGATCCCGTTGGTCAGACAGATGGTAAAGTATGATGGTTAAGTTTAAAATGGACCAGACGCGAGTTAAAATGTTTACTTCTCATGTATAAAGATTGCATAGTACTTATCAAAGCCCTCTAGGCTCCTCTCAGAGCGAGAATTACCAATAAGTGCCGTTTGCCAGTACTTATGAACATGAATTGAGTGATGTTTTCGTGAAAAGAAAGGCTTACAATGCTTTCTTGAAGTATGAGGCGTCATGAATCATGGAATTCTTGGTTTCATTTACGGTTGTGCAGTGGAATAACAGCATTATTACATCCATGTAAACAAAATAATTATTTCACCGCTGCTTTAATTTCAGTGCTTAGATCATCAAAAATATCGTTTTAAACGCTTGTTATTGATTTGATACGTTGGGCTTACATGGTGTCACGCATCATCGAACAACAATCGAAAGTTTCTATTTTAGTAAAAAATGTATTTCCAACTGGTTTCATTACGCGTTATCTTGGAATAAATGGAGTAGTAACCCTCTCAATGCTCATTTAAAGTAATGGGAAGGTTATCTTTGACCTTGTAGAAGTGTTTAGGAAGGGATCATCCAATAGCTGCCGGAGTTATTCTCAAATTAGTTGCATCTCCACTGAAGAAAGTATTCTCGCTGATACTTGGTATCCGATGTGGGAGTTGTGGAGGTGCAGGCTGTGGAGGTGCAGGCTGTGGAGGTGCAGGCTGTAGATGTGCAGGCTGTG
>VOMN01137115.1:0-13025 GCA_014899125.1 Orchestia grillus | reverse complement strand
TCGGACACACGTCGGTAGAGGGTCGGACACACGTCGGTAGAGCCACAGCCCCAAGGACCCCAGAGAGCTGTCGGTCAGGACGCTGCTGTCCCCACCAGGGAGGGAAGAGAAGGCACAATCCTGTCCCACAGAATTTTTCACAGGCAATGCTACAACGAGCTCCTACAATTCTTTAGGCCCATGTAATTAATTCGTGTTCGAAGTCTTCATTTTACAAGGCGCGTTTGCAGGTCTCGCAACGATTCGGCCGTTATGAAACCAGTCTCTCAAGATGCAATCGGTTGACCTGTAAAACGGGTTCACTTACATTGACTCAGAAATAATACGCCGTAAAAACTCATCTCCTTGCCTCCTCATCAAAAAAACTCATCTCAATACGCCTCCTTGCCTAAACAACGAATAATACATATTTCTCTATTTCCCATCCTTACACAGACTTGAGCATTTCTCCATTCAACGTCGCGAGAATAAGGCCATGCTGCAAGGAAGTAAGCCTCTGGCCGGCGGTTTTTGAGACGCAAGTGGCCGGGCGTATCCAGGATACGTGATGAATAAAAGACACGCGGGAACCGTGTTGTGGCGAACGTTCAGCTCAGGTTCGCCACAAACGCAAGTCGGCCCATGTGGCTTTTGATCTAACGACCAAAGAGCTGCGGGACTGGCAACTTTTTGAAAGTATTTCGATTTGAAATGTTTTGAGTTTTTCCGAATTGATTTCCAGAATTATATCGTACTTACAACGCCTATTTGGTTCTCGGTTTATTTCAAACGTGGAAGGATTGTAAACGCATTCAAAGTTCAAAGTAGAGTCCGTACACGGGTAGATATCAATAAAAATATTTCACATCGCTTCTAACTTTTGACCTGTTTAAAATATAATATTTATTTGGCCAAATTTGTGTCTAGTATAAGAGCTTTAATTAAGCTGGGTGTCAAGTTGGAATATTTAAATTCATTTTCAACGCCTTCGTTTGAGGGAAAAGGCTGTTACGCAAGGACTTTTTCCCACTAGGTAGATATCGGAGCTCAGGCATGCGTAGAGAGCTGGTCACAGACCAAAGAGTTGTGTTCCTTCTTTGCAGTTCTGATTACACCTTGAGCTTTGATACAGTCCATGTCTTGATCTCAGGTTATTGATGCACAAGTCAAAAATGACAGGCCATACCATATTCTTAATGGTCTTGATTCTAAAAATTAATGGTATTTTCAATGTATATCATGCAATGGGTGATACATGTTCCTCATCATTTCCCTTTGAAATCCACTGTTCATATTCGAACACAATTACCACATTACACACATGTCGTACTCTATCCAGTTAATTATTTAATTTTACTTAGATTACATTCGTTTACGATGAGATATTCAGTATCTTATCTACGACACTGCGGCTCGCAGTGATATTCTCCCCAGCGATAAGGCGTCTGAGATAAGGCGCCTGAGAGACCAAGCTTACAATCAACAAACTGTATCTTATTATGCAGGGAGTTCCGCGAAAACCTCAACCCAAAAGGAAAATAATATCCTTCGAAAATGATTTCCTGCATTCTCATTTTGTTTTAACCAATTTATGACTCGTTGAACGCTTTTCAACAAATGCTATACGTTTTGATAAAATATCTTCAGAAATATTTCCCTGTAGTTACTCTACTGAGTAACTACAGCCTATTAAACAAATTTCCCGTTTTCTTTCTGTGAAAACAACGTTTTCTTACCTATAACATCGTTTTCTTACCTATAATTTCGAGGATGAACTCACCTGCAAGGATGACTCCTCGTCCTCCGTCTGCGGGCCCCGGGCCTGCCCCCCAGCCGTGGGGTCTGAGAGAGGCCCCACCGTCTAGGGCGCCCCTGGGCAATGGTTGCTACCAGGTCCGCCGGTTGCCAGACGGCGGCAACCGGCTGCTCAGCGCTCTAGCACTGCTGACTCATTGCTGGTGTTGGGAGGGGGCGTTATTTGGGGACTAGCACTGCGTCAGTGCTAGCGCGGCTTAGCACTAGCACTGTTCTCTCGAGGAGAGAATGGAACGTTTGTTCATCACAGCGATGCAGGGCTTATCATACAATTAGCACGAATTGAGAACTAGCACCTCAAAGACTAGCAGAGCTAAAGAACCAGCACTTCAGCAACTAGCACAGCTAGGGAAACAGCACAATTTTTCAAGGGAAGTAGAAGTTTAAATCGTCACATAATAGGCAGGTGAGCGCGTCGAGTACCATAACTAGGAACAAGAGCTTGGGCACTAGCTCTGGTACACTAACAGCAAAAAATTACTCTCCTTGATAACATAGTACATGAGAAGTTAAATTTGACTATTAGTTGAAATAGCTAACACTTATAATCACAGTTGAACTAGTGTTTGAGTTCAGCTTTGATAAAACTAGTGGTAAATTTCTTATTAACATTGTTGGCATCTCACACGTTGGAAAACACGATTGGCTACCAGCATAGTAATGTCTCAGACATCACCCTCTTTGTCTCGGGGACTAGCACTGCTATTGCATGACCCAAGCAATGCTCATCGGCCGCTACTCACTCAATCGAGTCTAGCACCGAGGACGCGTAAGGAGGTGCTAACTAATGACTAGCGTTTATGCTAGTAAGAAAATGCCAACTATTGACTACTGTTCATGCTGGCCCTAAATCGACAGTACACTGTTAATAAGATTAGCATTGTCCACCTGTATAGATCAGTAAAGCAAGCACACGGTAAGCAGTAGCGTTGTCCACATATACTTTATTGGCCTTCTAGTTGTTTCCCATCTTGCGCCGGTGTTCCTGAATTATTGGTGTCTGTGCCTCTTTGCCTCTACGACAGTGATGATATCTCTACCTCACTGCCTCTACGACAGCGAAGATGTGTGCCTTACTGCCTCTACAACAGCGGTAGAGTCTCTGCTTCACTGCCTCTACAACAGCAGTGGTGTCGCTACTTCACTGCCTCTACAACAGCAAAGATGTCTCTACCTCATTGCCTCTAAGACAGCGATAGTGAGCACTGCTCTGTACTGGATACAATTATCATAGGAGTCTTGGTTCCTATATCAAACATCCAGTTTGAGGAGTGAATGACTTTCTGCACACTCAAGGGTATCTCTAACTTGTGCTTGTGAGAAATACCACTAGCTGACTGATGCTACTAACTAACTGATGAGAAATGCCACTAACTGGCTGATGCTATTAACTAACTGATGAGAAATGCTACTAACTGACTGGCAGTCGGCAACTGCTGGAGATGTGTAATTAACCAACTCGTGCTCAAAAATTAACCAAGAAATTTAGAAGACTAACTAAAATTCTAAATCTAGGAGAGAAATTGGACTTTTTCTCTGGTAACAGAGACCAAGAAGAAATTGTGATGTAATTTCTTGTTTCCTGGAAGAAATTGAGAAATTTCCTTCGAGTAATGGAGACCAAGAAGAACGCAATCACAGCTGCCACACACCGTAATTCAGCCCGCATGCTGCATAATTACAGCATGCGTAATTTCCTATGACTGGTATTCTAAAAATTTGGTGCTCTATCCAGTGAAAGAAAACGAAAAATAATATTCATTAGGATGGAGAAAACTAATGTGCATGCGGATCGTATGAAAGAGAATGTATTTTGTATGAAGGAATCAGTCAATCGTGCAAGCTGTAAACGAGTTTCCGTACGGAGTACGTCCTTCATCTTCTTTGTCGTTCATGTTCTGCACAATTTTCTTTACTATCTTTTTTTTCTACGACAAGCACTGATGATAGAAGAAGTCTCACTACGAAAGTTCATTTTTTGGTGATATGTACGGCCGATCGTCTCTACATACACCTCTATAACTCAATGTAGCACTGGAGTTCAACAGTCTGAAGGAGGAAAGATATATTTAACACATGGCAGTCGAGCAACGAAAGTGCCGCCGGTGACCACCTCATGTTGTACTCAACACGCTAGCAGAACGTAAAAGTGCGTAATTTTACCTTATGGATTTGAAATGTGACAAAACTCTACGGTAAACAAGCCTAACATTTAACTATCTATTTGGTTAGAGATGAGTTTAAAAATTCGAGATAACACACGAAGAAGACTTCGAAAGCTTATAAGATATCTGAAGCACACATTCAGGTTATCAATAAAATTTAATTTGATGCATATCCATTTAAAACAATACACCAAACGTGTCGTATAATTAAAAAAAATGAAGAAAAACATGGAAGAAATTGAGCTTCGCTGGCTGCTTAGCGAAGAAAGTCAACCCCACGCTGGCAACACCCCCCGAAATTTTCCCACACCCAACGTCTCTTCATGTGTATGCAGCTTAGAATTACAAACTCAAAGCCTAAAACACAACGAAAAAATTGCACGACACAAGAATTACCCTAAGACTTCAGTAAATTTCTTACGACATCTCTTGCTCTGCAAATTTTACCGGCAATATTTTCTGCGGATCGGGGGCTTGAAATTTTTGTGACGCTTCAGTGTTGATACGCACGATAATTACTTCGAAAGTGGCAAGGGTTGGAGCCTCAATCGCTCAGGTGCCTCGCTTTGTCACCACTGCTTTCACGTCGTCGAATTTATGTTGGCCTGCATACAGCGTCCTACATCCTGTCTTCGAGCATGAATTATATAATGAGTGTTCTGTTTCCTCTGAAGGAGCTTTAATGCTCAGTGCAGAATGTTCTCCTTCACAAGACACTTGGACCTACACAGCGATACTTCAATAGACTGGCATCGAAGTCGTCGTGTTGTTATGTAGTTGTTGGCAATTAGTAGAGAACATTTCGGAACGTGACAGCTAGAGTGAACCTGTAGCACACAATGATGACCCAACAAGTATGGCAGCCCGACTGTGATGTGTTCACCTTGTTAACGAGGGACTTTAATACGCCCCATGTCGATTTCAATGAGCAGGAAATGTCTAACCATACCGTCGCTCAATACATAGCCACTCTAGGGAGGGACAGGGGCACAGGTCTGACGTGAAAATAAACAGGTAATACAGGCTGGTGTTGCGCAGAAATTGCACTCTTATGATGATAGAATTCTGTGCCAGATTGAGTAAATATACCTCTAGGAATTGAAAAAAATTATTTCTACAATGAAAATGCCTATCATACGAAATACTTGAGCAAATTTGGAATGTATGACATTCAATAAATGAATTTTGCACTGCCGTAACCGTTGCTACCTTTGACAGATTTTGTACAATCAACAATTCACGAAGTATCATGTACGAAACACTGAATTCGATACGAAAAGATTCCTGATGCGAAATAGGGAACTTCGCTTAGATTATCTGTAAATAAATATGTACTTTCATACGTTGTGCTGTAAAACGTAAGCAAGAAGAAGCCAAAGTATCATTTAATTCCATCCTGGGACCGCAAAATGAGATGCGATACATGACCTATGCTTCGGTCAAGATGAATCAAATGACCAAGCTTCCGCTCGATAATTTTTAACTCACTGATGAAAGTTCCAAGTTTCTGGACGTGGCAAACACTCGCCAATAGGAGTATTTTCAACGAATATATAGCGACACTTTCGAGCGTTAGCTGTTTTACTGGTGGAAAACATGCCAGTTCTGAGCCTATATTGTCGAGTGCGGCGGCGCCAGACTACCTTGGTCGTGGGATGCACTTCAAGGGAAGGGAGCTCTTCGTGAAATCAAGTTATCATTAAATTTTTTTTTCGGGAAAGTGAACAGCTTTTACAATCTATGCTTTTTAGTTCACAAATTACGAGCAGGTTTTTTTCTGCAAAATGTTAGGGTTGTTGAATGCTCTCCACGAATGTATAAGCTCGAGAATTCATGTGGGATGATGTGAGTGAGGTGAGAGTGGCTTATTGGAGCACGATAAATGCGGGTAAAGATGTTGAACATAATCCATTAAAAAAATTTCCATTCTGAAATTGTGTAAAAAATAGGGTTGGAGGAGTTAAAAACTTTTTAAAATGCTGGTCAATCATTAATAACGCCAAAGTTAATAGTATTATTTTAATTTATTTCTGATTTATAAAAAATGAAATCGGGGATTTTAAAATTTTCATTTAACCTTATATAGACATTTATTTTCAATTTACACGTACGTATCAATACAGATCAGGAAGTGTTCTAAAAATGTATCCATCACTCCTGACATCCACGCCTCCCCGCAGTCACAACCCCAACGTTAAATATACATCATCATTTTTTCAACACTACGAACATAATGCTTTCTTTTATGAGGGCATCACGGCTTTGTGAAGGTACTGCTAAAAATACTGTGTAATTCCCTACGCTCAGGAAATTAGAACCATTTTTAAAAATCAAATGCCGCTTTAATTCTCTGGTTAATCCTCTGTCAATCCTGCGCCAATTCCAAAAAATAGGAAGGAACTGTACCAGTCACGAGTAATAATTTTCCTCTTGTCGGTGTTCAATGTTATTAATGAATTTGGAATGCGATGTGAAATTCAAAAGCTGAAACGAATGGTGAGAACAAACCATACCTCTCAATATTTTTCCAAAGATATGACACAAGCGAGCTTTTGATCATTGGGTAAAACAGCAATGCAAACAACACACTCTCGCTTTTACCGATCATGATAATACTTCACCATTGCCGTATTATAAATAACAGCATAACTTGTAAAAACACACTGTATGCATAATAAGAAGAATTGGCTGTATCGTCATAGAAAGTAATAACGACCTCCCCGGAAATTCTTAAGAAAATCAATAAAAACAATGAGCACGCAGAGCTCTGCCGTAGGCGATTGAGCGTTTTCTGGTCGGTCTGAGAACAGACCCGTCAGCAATTACGGCAGCGGCTTTTGGCAATATCGAGCTTTCTTGAGCATTATCGATATTTCTTAAGGTTACCGTGGTTGCATTGGGCTTAAGGATTCTTGAAGCTGCTTAAAATGAATCTAAGATTCTTTGCAGAATTCAGTATTTGTAAAAAGAACCTTTAAAGAACTTAAAACTGAAAAGAGTGTCGTATTTAGGAATTCAATGGTTGCTTGAGGTTGCCCATGGTTATTAATGCATAGTGCGGTAAGAACTCTATGTTTGATATTTAGGTCGTAAAACATCTATTAGATATTTTGAGTAAATATTGCATCAAATGTCGTAAAACTAAATAACAAATTAATACGCCAATCAAATTCGGAATAAACAATGAAAACTAATTATAAATAGGCGATAAACATTTATGTTTAGCCTTATGCAATTTTTTAGAAACGTGAGAGCAAGGAAAGTCGCTGGTAAGCTGATCATGTTTATTCACTAGAATTATTATATTGGTGAAACGAGAAAAAGAAATGTTTCGACGATGTACTTCATTTTCAAGATCTGGAACAAAAAAGAAACAAAGGCGATAATACGAAAAAATGATTTTTTTGAGAAGATTAAAATGAAACTAATTTCAATAGTATTATAGAATTATTATATTGGTGAAACGAGAAAAAGAAATGTTTCGACGATGTATTTCATTTTCAAGATCGGGGACAAAAAAGAAACAAAGGCGATAATACGAAAAAATGATTTTTTTGAGAAGAATAAAATGAAACTAATTTTAATAAGGATGAATGTAGACTGCGTATCATTTAAAACATATTTGTCTGAAAAAATATACATAAATTCTAAAATGCTTCAATCAGAGATGGGAAACGTAGAAGAAATTGTGTTAATTGAGAAATTGGCTTATAAGGAATCTAACCTAAGAATAAAAAGCAGCACAGTAGATGGTATATAGATGTATATTGACACTCAGACCAACCTGGTTTCGTAAAGTTACATGATCCGGGAATGTTATGTGAAACGATGATGTTACACAATGTAAATTGCATAAAAAACCAAACTGGATAAAGATATACATTTCTAAAATAAGAAAACAAAGACTAAGACAAAATTGAATAATTCTTACGTCGTCAACCTTCGTATAACAAAAACACGAATACATTTCGGCCAGCAGCTTCACGTGAGACGTAAAGGAACTGAGGTAAGGGCCCGAATTTTTGTAGATGTACAAGAATTCCAGAATTCTTAAATCTATTGCGTTGCCTGTTGAGTGTATAATTGGAAAGTTGTTAAGTCTGAAAGGATGATTTAAATTTTCGCAATGGGTTCGTGGGTTCGAGAGAGGTTTTATAACTGTTTACCAGTTGTATGACTGATGTCTGAGTGTTCTGAAAATCGAGTCTTTGCTTGTCGAGACGTGTTTGCTGTATAGGAAGTTAAATAATGAGCAAAATTTATTGACGCTTGAGCTTCATGCATTAATGGGTTAAATAAGGGATGGGTGGTGCCATCGGAGGCTTCACACTGTGTGATGCCAGCACATTTTTATAATCGTTGTTTATTTTAGAATTGAAACCTCCTCTTAACAATCAGTCAAGCTCTTATCAGTTAGCTATGCTTAAATAATGATATATTTTAGTGTTTATCCGTTTTGCGTTTTCATTTATTTATTCTGCTATTTTTAAAATTTTACCGTGCTGAAGAAATTTTCTTTTCTGGATGATTTATTTCTCATTCTAGAGTTTTCCGTTATTTTCATTTTAGCTGAGGAATAGTACGGATCCAAGATGTTCTGAGTACGTCTTTTTATTCGAATTTTTTTGCCCTCCTATGTATTAGAGAAAATTAATAGTTTTATGTAATTTTTATACAAAATTTTGAAGTTCTCTCAGTAGAAAGATGCAGAGGCCTTTCTTGGTCACTAAATTTTCAACTAACATTACTTCTGTCACCAACCTTCCCATTCCCTATTACTACCATCATGTGTACATAAAATGTACGTTGCACGTTAACGGGTTACGAAACATACCTTCGCCGGCTGCATGTGCGCGAGCTTAGTGTATCGGGTCTTTTTCTACGCGAAATTGAACATATGCTCGTACGTTTTTGGGTGCGAATTGGGGGCAAAAGAAGACACGTTACCAAGATGTCACACTGACGATGTCCGTCCTCGTCGGAGGTGAAAATACACTCATCGGCGAGCTTTTATTACTTCGAACATGTTTGGTTGTTGGATGAATTATTGTTGAAGATCTGTCGGTTTGAACTTTCTGACACGAGACTACTCAACTACTCAACACGAAAATTAGATACACGTGTATATAACCTAGGATGATCAGTTACCGTAGTTCGCAAGCATGAAAACCTGAATGAGAAGACTAGAATTCTGCATCTTTACATGTTTTTCTTTTTATCGTGCGAATAAATAATTGTTTGCTCACTTTGAGGGAAGTAACCCTCAACAGCTGCTGGCTGCAGTGCTACAAGGCGTGACGAACACTATAACCTTTACGCTTAAGGAGATCTCTGTTATCGAGTGAAATTCTATACCAAAGTAGTTTTATGATGCTGAGATCGTATACCGAAGTAGTTTTATGATGCTTAGATCGTATACCGAAGTAGTTTTATGATGCTGAGATCGTATACCGAAATAGTTTTATGAAGCTGAGATCGCCTATCAAAGTAGTTTTATGATGCTGAGATCGCTCATCAAAGTAATTTTATGATGCTGAGATCGTACATCAAAGACGCACCCGAAATAACATTTTACGTCGTGATTTGAGAAGATCATTTCATTTGCATCCTCGGGAACACAGATACGCTGGCGATCATGGAAGAAAATTCTCGAATCTTTTATCTATTCGCTGGTTGCGAGGGTCGGGTCCATTTCAGTATGTACCTTTGTCGTACAGAGTGTGTTTGTCTAAGTACGTTTGTCGTACAGAGCTTCAGAACGCTACATGCTGGTGAAAATACGCTGAGCTCAAACTGCCTTTGGCACTTAGTTGTTAACATAATCTGTGCAATGCAAAAACTCTGATCATTTTGCTTGTTTGTTTGTAACGGCGTACACTTTTCAAGTAGCACTTCGTTCGGCTGTCCAGAGAAGGGGCAGACTGAAATTATGTAAATATGACAATTGAAATCAGACTGTACTCTCACGAGGAAATGCTATTGTGTCGTCACACAAACGGCCTTGGAATTCGGGTCTAAGCTTGTTAATACCTGATAGGCGTTGGGGAGGGGGAGGGGAGGCATGCTGGTGGGGAAGGAAGAATGATGATTTGACTAGGGTTGAAGGGGAGGAGATGGGAGATGGTGGGGAGCATGGCCTGCTTTGACGCTCAATATCGTTCCTCAGATTAGTGGACTGAATCAAATCTTGAAGTCTCCTCAATGCTCCGTTGGGTCTCCAGTCTCTGGAGCTGGAAATGACCTCGGAAAGGACGTGCTGCAGCCCTCATGTCGACACTTGTGGAGGCCGAGGTAATAGGGTCGGAATCGCGTGTTGATTTGAATGTAACCTTTGGTCTTCACGTCTAATTTAAAATGAATTTATGAAGGGAGATTATTGTGAATCTGAAATCTAAACGTTTCCGACATTTAGGGGGAATTTTTTGGGGAGCATAATCCCAAGGCGTTTATGGTTCTTCGAAGAAAAGGAAATTAAAATTAGCTACGAACATTATAAAAGCCCCCCGTATATTAACAGTATAGGACTTAAAGAAAAGGGTATATCAAATTTAGGGGAAGGGACTAACGATTGTATTTCATATTTTGGTCGTATTCTCATATTTTTAGATTCACAAAATCAGGAATGCAAGGCACTGCCTCATAAACATACCTACGATCTGTACACTTATACACACGTACACACGAAGCACACGTACGTACAGCAGTGTGAGACGTAACGAATTCACGATTTTTGCACGCTCTCTAACTTCCTGTGTGCGTTAGGCTTGTTGCACATACATTAATCGACTAAATTGCTTGAGGCACGCTGCAAAAATGAAAACTTTTTTTCGCTTGATAATTAAAGATCGTTGCTGGCGAGCTGACGCAAGCATCCAGCGCGAGGGAAGTCGTCTACGGGAATTCAAGGATGAAGTTTTAAATTGAGAACGAAAAGACTTTGGGTTTCTCGAGGGAAAATTTTGAACGAGACAGAAATTCGGTTAAGTGCAGTTAGTAAAGTTTTATGGTTTTAATGTCCAGTATATTGTTGAATACTGGTGAAATGAATGGAAAGTTAATATGGTTGAAATAGATAGGAAGTTAATGTAGTTGAAATGGAAGTTAATATAGTTGAAATGGAGTCTGAGGAAAATTTCTTTTCCATCGTACTAGACAGGTAGTTCCTGAAGATATGACTGATAATTTACTGGATAAAAGGCTTAAGTGGAATAGCCCTAAGGAGCTGTGCACAGACTGGAAAGGGCGCAGTGCACTTCAAACATGAATGAATGACTCTGAAAAATGTTAGAAAAATACGTTGTTTCAGAATAGTGGCCGAGTTAGTCTGACAGAACTACGCGAAGGTAGGAATCTCTGACGTATATGTTCGAGGATGATATGGTAGATCACTCTGATCACTCACGTAGATCATGTAGATCACTCTCGTAGATCACGAGGATGATAACGTAGGTCACTCTGAGGACCATTTTGAGGACCATTACCAAGTTATTACATACAAGACCATTTCGATGATCTTGGAGAGATCATCCTGAAGGTGACCGGGTTGATCGAAATAATGATTTGCAGCTTTTTGTACCATCGAAGATAGTTTTAATAACCTTTCTAAATTTGATAATATCTCATCTGAGTAAATACATACTTTGAATTCTGATTTTGTGACTGCTCTGGTAAATTTCTTAACGACGACTTTCGTAGTCATGAAGCGTATTGATGAGTTATGGAAAAGAAAGGATTCACATGTCCAGACAGCAATGAACTTGGAAAACACGGCATCTTTAGAAAGTAAAGCTGTAACCTGTAGTAGAAGAAGTCCTTTAAATTGATGAATACAATTCGTTTGTCTTAACGAGGGGGCAACAATTTTTTTGGGGCGGTAGGATTTTTATTTCATTTCCACAGCCCTGGAACTTTCCTGTTTTTGCAATCCACTCAGATTAATATCATACGATGTTAATCCCGTTCATTTTATTTTTTAAAGCAAGCCCGCGTATTTGTTCCATACAAACCCTCTAAAATTTCCCCGGCAAGTCAAAGCAAAAAGGGCGAATTTGTTTTGCAAATATAGTGACGCATCGGAATTCTTGGAACCAACTTGTCCACCACTTCAGTTTGATAGTTCAAATAATTCTTTTAAATTTTCCATCGGCAGTTATACATATATATATATCCATATAGTCGGATATATGACTATGCAAAAATATCTCTATATATAACTGTTCTGAGACGAAAAATAGCATCAACAACAAAAAAGATTGTTTTGAGAGAGAAGCATCAACAGGAGCATCATCAGTAACATCATTAGCTGGTACATCACACGATGCACAAGCTTTTGATTTTTTTGGCGTCAGGAGGGGACTGCTATGTCACAGTCCATTAATGGCACTTTACGTTAATGTCGGCACATTTGACCCTTTAGCGACTCATAGGGTATAACTGACCCGTTCCAAATGCATACTCCTAATTTTATAAAATGCGAAATTCGGTCATACTGCAGATATATGTGCACACATACAGCTGTAAACAGTCTCTCGAACGAAGGTAACTGCAACTTTATATCAAAGATACTTTAGGGGTTAAAGGATTAATGGAAATACGCAGCCGTGCTCGAAAATGTACGCAAGCAAGGAGTAAATGTGCGTAAATGTACAAAAATATACGCAAGCAAAGGGTTGTTGTCGATTAGGAAGATCAGGATAAGGCTCCGTGTGACGCTCTCTACTCCCTGAGACCTCCACACTCTATCAAAAACCGGCGCATTAATTTCACAGAATTCACAGGCCAGCAGCGCAGTGGCGCGGTCGTGGTGTCCGCTTTAGAACATCACTGCCGAGATCTGCAAGCGGCCACTCGCCAATTGCTCGCCCGTAGAGTTAACCTGCGCTAAACTGCCCAAAGCCGACCGTGCCCCTGCGATGATTTAGAACAGCGCAGAACACGTCTGTCTCTGCAGGTCGGAGTTCGTTGAGAGGTTCAGACTTGCAGGCACACAACAACATCAGCGCCCCCTACCACACGTGGCATGACGAGCTTCAATAACAGGCACCACCACACCACCGCTACACCACC
>VOMN01137113.1:0-14245 GCA_014899125.1 Orchestia grillus | reverse complement strand
TAACCTAACCTAACCTAACCTAACCTAACCTAACCTAAAAGATGCCCTCTGTTGTACAGTAAATCTGACTTAAAATATTGTTATTTGCGGTATCACAGATACGGACTTCCCTCTCTGACGGTCTCGCTAATTAGTTAGAAATACGGAGCTCGGATTTTAATTTTCCCCCATCTAAATCCTTACGAGCGTGACTAAGAGACGGATGGACAGACGGACGACCAGCCAGCCATTCAGCCAACTAACCATGCAACATTAGGCTATTATTAATAGAGGGATTTATGTAAAATTTTTTTGAGTCTACGGACTTTGAGTTTCACAGTTCAAGAGCTTTTATATTGACAGCATCATCTTCAAGGGAATTAAGTCTAACAATCAACGTGGAGTCCTGCAAATTCAGAGGCATAAAGCCCTATTCCAATGCATTCGGCACACATGTGTCTACGAGTATCACACAGCGTTGCACCAAGGGATTGGAGGGTATACTTGGTTGTCCACGAGTTTATCGTCTGCACCCATTACGAAAGAAGAAAAACTGTACCTGAATGAATAAAAATTCCGTCTCTTCTCATTCACATTGGACTGTGATCAGCTGCATCAATGTCGACAGTTATTCGTCTAAAGAGACAGGTCAACGCCTTGTGTTTTGTTTCAGTGCATTTAAGATAAGCGCAAGGTCATAAAAATTACACTACTCATTGATCTCTAATTAGTGTCGTTATTGGATCAAAAGAAGTTTCGTTGATTTTATTGTCTTTCAGCATTCCAGAAACTTCATTATCTAGCTGCGCTTCTAATCGATTTTTCAAAAAAGATTATATAACTCCAAGCAATAAGATGCATAAGTTTGCGTAACAGCCTGTAGCCCTGGATTTTTAGTTGTTAGTTAAACCTCAATTCTAACGCGAACTATTTCTCACCAAATTGAGATGCTATCTAATATGCTCGTGAGAGCCACTCGGCTCATTGAAATGACAAATGAAGAGGGAAAAGAAATACCAGGTTATACCGAAAGTTCAGAGTTTTTTATTGGATAATTTTGAAACAAGGTTCGACTAATTTAGCTTTTAATAACATATATTTTGTCATCCACGTTCTGAATCTTTTTATTACTTTTTATTCTATAATAATTATGCGGTAAAACAAATGTTATAGGCCCAAAATACATAATCAAGGGAAGAGAAAGTGCTCCATGTTCTATTCTATGAATTTTAGAAAAAGAAAACAGCGAATTCAACTGCATGATTACTCAAAAAAATCTCATGGAAATGATATAGTGAGTGAAGCCTTTTACAGGAGATAGTTTTGTCATTTCTAAAAAGATGACTCCCATCTAAATGATGAAATGAACGCCCGAAGGGGCTGATTTACGGGAAATTCTATGCTGTAGTTGCTGAAAGTCGCATCATTACTAATAGGAATTTTAAGGGATTTCAATTTGAGTCATACGACTGTCTGTCAGGAAATGAAAAGGCTTCGTAAGATTTCGAAGAATGGAAAGTGGGTACCGCATGATTAGTTAGAAAACTATCTCAAGCAACGTGGGGATTGCTGTCTCATTGTGTTGTCATCAACTTCAAACACTATTCCTGGACGAGACCACTACTTGATGCGAAAATTAGATCCCAATTATGGAAAATTACCATGAAATTCAATAGCTGGACCGTGAAGCAAAGCCTAATTCACGACACCAAAATGGCTTGCACCCAATAAAGGTTCTGTTGAGGGCATGGTGGGACGCGAAGGGAATTATCCTCAATGGGGTGTTAAATAACAGTCAAACCATAACAACTGAAGTGTACTGCTAACTGCTAAGACATTTATGAACACCTTCATTGAGAAGACGGCTCTCATTGATGAAGAGTGAAGGAGTTTTCTGGTTCATGACAACGCCAGACCCCACACAGCAAAAGTGGCTACGAAGCCTCTGGAAAAATAGGCTGGGAAATAATGTTTCACCCACCATATTCTCCTGACCTTGTTTCATCAGATTGTTATTTTCTCCTTTTCTCTCTACGGATTACTGTGGAAAACCCGTTACAGAGTAACATCCCACATATGAATTTGAGGTTTAAGCTTTTTTTTCGAGGGAAGCACTTCGTAGTTCTGTGAAAACCAGTTTTGCCCCAGCCGGGAGTCGAACCCTAACTTTCTGGCTGTGAGCCTGATCCGGTGCCAGTACGCCACGGAGTTTTCCGAAGCCTGCTCAATCATTTTAACAGTGAAAGGCTCGCTGCAAGAGAAGAGGTTGAAATGAAATTAACTTATTTTTCCGAATCCGAAATCAAGTTCGTTCTAAGAAAAAATCGGGAAATAGCTTATTGACTGGCGGTAAGATGTCAGAATGATGAATGGGTATTATATTGAAGACTGATAAATGTACTTCTACATTGTTCTGACTTTCCCTGATAAGAAAAAAGCACTGAACTCTCATTGCAATCTAACAGATTTCGTGATGAAAATCTAGATAGATTTTAGATAGCACTATGTCTAGATGACGTGGTGGTGTGAGGATATAAAGCGAATTTTTAGTAAGCTTTCTCTCATGCAAAAAATATTATTTTGAGTGAAAGTGAAGCGTGTTCGTGGAAGAAACTTCGTGAAGGGAACGATGAAGCTAGTAAAATACTGAAAAACAAAGGTTTTTCGTGTGGACATTTTGTGAACGTGTTCCAGGTGCTAAAATGGCAGGTAATGCTGCTGAACCACAGAATCTGCGGCGTAATTTCGACAGGGACTGGCGTGGCATGGGGCATTTGTTGTTGCTTGGCTAGCTCTGGGCACTGAAGGAAAGGTCAACTACTGCAACGTGTCACAGATCCTCGACACATCAATGAAGAGGCACTTGCACCGCTACCATTTCTTAATTCATCAGAGTGGGCAGTAAGAAGGTACAAAAAGAGCTCCCTGCAAGAAGCATGGCAGCGATATAACAGGGCTCAGGCATCCAGAGAAAAAGGACTCCGTGAAGGCGTGAGTCACAGGCGTCGATACGAGTATCTGATCTCGCGCTGGGCTGCCTCACGACGGCACCTAAGTCGGGAACGGAGAGCCAGCGATACACGATTTCGTAGAAACGATTCTGAGCGGCTTGGGCCTTTTTCCTGGGCATGAAGAGCACGTTGTTGTTTATGTTATCTTAATGGGATATTTAAAGTTGTGTTTGAGGGACGAAGAACGTTTAAAAGTTCTTAACACAAAGGAATACTCGTCACAACCGCACAGCAGGAAGATTCGTTCACATCTAGCGAAGACTTTATTACATTTTTTATTGAGCCGTAAAGTGCGTCGAGCTTTTGCATGCGATTGTAGCTTGCAAATTGAAACTAGCGATGCAGGCACGCGCTCTGTGCGCAAGAAGTTCGTTAGCATTGCACACGTTTACTGCCCATCGCAGTCTAACTTTCCCATCAGGGAATCACATCAGTAATTGTAATTTGCAGTGAAGGAAAAATGCTGAAATCCTGGTTGCTGCTCATTTATTGCATAACATCATCATAAAAGTCTTTGAAAGTTGTGTCTACCTGACCTTTTAATTCCGTGATGCGCATCAGTTTTTACCCGGTTGTTTTCTTGCTATGCAGTAGTTTCTCAAGTGAGTATTTCGCTTCCCTCTGTTTGTATTATAGTAGTTCGTACGATAATATGTTTCTCATCTTCCAATTTGTCGACTGATATTTAGATAATTTTAATGTTGAAGAAAGCAGGAAAGATCACTCGCGTAAAAATGTTGTTTGGAATGCATAATTCGAAAATCAAGTTTACATTCTTTCAATTTTTTTGTGTTTATTATAATATTCAGATTTCCAGTCGTAGGAGCGAAAACCAAGAAAAATGTCTTATTTTAAACGGTTGGCGTAGGACTATAGCTGAAAGCTGTACGATTTCAGGGATTATTTGCAGAAGTTTTTACAAAGTGTTGAAAAATTAGTACTAGTATTCTAATGACAATATTTATTGTGTGCTGACTTCAAAGTGAATCATTCACTGAAGAAAACGTCTAGGTATGAGTTTTAGAGCACTTCAGGTGTGAGCTAGAAAATATGAATGTAACCGTATCTAGAGTGTCTTTATTAGTTAGCTTTAAAGTGAGTTCAAGTTTATGCACTTCTCGTTCAAAGTTTGAAAAAACTCATCTTCCACAAACTATAAGTTAGACTTCAAATCGACCTTTTTAAAAACGCTTCATAATGTTGAGC
Organism: Orchestia grillus; assembly: GCA_014899125.1. Classification (NCBI taxonomy): domain Eukaryota; kingdom Metazoa; phylum Arthropoda; class Malacostraca; order Amphipoda; family Talitridae; genus Orchestia; species Orchestia grillus. The sequence continues at coordinate 10,049 of VOMN01137113.1, read as the reverse complement.
TTCGATGGAAATGAAGTTATAAAACACTGACCATTAATTTTATATTAGTGGGCTTAGAATTCAATTTTAATGAAGGCTGAAAAGAAAAAAAACGAAACATAAGTCTCGTCGATGCATTGTTTCCAGACAAGGATTGAAAAGATAGACGAATGAGATACTGAAATAAAATCTACGTCAGGCAGTAACCATATTTCAATACCTCACCACAGATTTGTGATTGTGAGTTGATTTATCAATTGAATATTCTTATTTTGGAAAACGTAGCAAGGAGATAAGACCGGCAAAATTTTGTACTTTTTAGGTTGGACGTAGGCTAAATGGACGTTTGAAGCGCTGTGGTGCTTGGTAAGTTCGCTGTAATTGGGTGTTGGGCGGCCAAAACTGCAGTTTTCAGGCCGTGACTTCGAAGACAAAGCAGCGTCTCAGGCGAGCAGCTTACCATTCCAGCAAGGCAACGCTAGCTTCAGAACTGACCGCCAACTTTACGAATTCTCGCAGCTTTATAGGGCTCAAAAGTTAGAATTTTTAGCCTTTCTCCACACGAACTTGTAAAAAATTAAAAGGCTGAAGTTGCACAAGAAGAGAGATGGAAAAACTGAGGGCTACACACATAATTTTCGTTAGACTCGAGACTCGTGGATACGAAACAAAGAGAAAGATAAAGTGCTTACAATCGCTACCGGAAAGAAAAGATAATTTCGATCTTGAAATTGAGCTTTATTTTTATCAATATGCTAATTAATGAGCGTTTCGAAGTACATCGATCATTTTCGGTGGCTGTAAAATTTATTTAACTTTTTAACTTTTTTGTTGAGGCTTTCAAGGCTTATACGTATATTTCCTGCGTTTATTCTAAAAGCTGTGGTGAAATTTTCTCCTTAACCTTGTATTAAGAGTAAGAATTTTTCCGTAACACTTGCAATTTCTTCCGCACATTTTCCTCATCTCGTTACGACCTGCTATTGTATATGCAAGACGGTTAATGAGTTCTATCGAAAGGTAGCGCGTGAACATGGGCTCATTATTTGCCTTAATGAGTGACCAAAAATTTGAATTTCCAAAAGAGCGATCAGGAAGCACGGCATCAATTTCCTAAAAGAATTCGAATCTCTTAAGGCCGCATCAACTCCACATAAAAATGCAAATTTAATTCCTAAGTGCAGGTTAAAGCTAAAGCCTTCACTGTCAATGGACCAATAAAAAGAGAATAAAATAGCTTAGTGTTGTTGATGGCTCAGCCTGACGTTGATTACAAATCGATGTCTTGGATTTTTCAGCGAAGCTTCTGACTTGGAGGGAGTTTAGGTCTCGGTACCGCGCATCAAGTCAAGCAGCGGAGCACCGGCTTTTGTTTTGCGTCCTGAACGAGCGTCGGCAAACACACGTCGGCTTATTCCAGGCCGACGCTGCATCTCAATATGAACCTTGTACATGTTTTCTTATCCGACCACAAATAAGAAGTTCCTTCACTGCAAATAATAACCAGTGTTGCTGAGCATCTTAGAGGAGAACTGCGTGTCTGAAGTTCGCAAGAAAAGGCTGTTTTTTCAATGTGAAAAAATGGGGTGAAAATGTCAAAACCCTTATCACACACTCGTTGACGATATGCTGACTCCTTTAATTACTCCTGTGAATTTTCAAAGAGGTACAGACAGCGATGCTGCTACAACTGCCATTGTTGTAAACTGTTCACTCGACGCTACTTTGAGTTTTTTTTAAAGGTTCTGTAACTAACTCAGTTGTGCTAAAAGAGCCCATGGTTTATATTTATTTTCAAGTCGACATAAAAATGACATTAAGTACGCCCAAATCCAATAAAATTCCAGTCGCTTCGCCTCTAAGCTTTTATGACGTTTTCTTCTCGATAGATCGCCAAAAAAAAGCGTTTCCAGTGTTCAAGCGGAAGCACGGAAGCGTAGTAGACTGAAGGAGTTTTTATCGCTTAATATTTAACGTTTTCAACTCAATGTAATATTTTTTAACAATGAAAGAACCTATGAACTAATGTAAAAACTCTTTGGTTCTGGTACGGAAGCTCGACCTGACCTGTACCCAGAGATTCCCTTAAATTTTACAATGGAGTCAATAACAGGGATGGGAAAACTTCTTGAACGTCTTTACCAGGAAGTAAGATTTTCGGTGTGGACATAACACTCACATTTGGATAACTATACATACATACATGGTTAGAATAGAAAGAGCAGTTTAGTGTAGTATTCATTTGTTTTGGTGACTCAACAGTTCCGAATTGATGCATAACTTATCGAATTTCTGCTTAACGTGACGCATCGTAGTGTAAAGGACTAATTTATTTTATATTCCCACAATTAGAAAGTTTCCTTCCAGTGTTCAAGTTCTCTTACTAGAGCAGTTAACAAAAGCTGGTGCTTGATATTTTATCGGTGCTAGATAGAAGTTTTTGACGACGCTTATCAACAGATGGTGTCGAAGATGTTGAAGTTGAACAAATGGTGTTGAAGATGCTGTAACCGAACTGATAACAAGTTAATGCTGACACAGAATTTTACTGAAATTGTAAATGCGTGCGCCCTTTATTCAATTGTTGTTTTAGAAAAGTTAAGGATGTAAAAACATAAGCAAAAGGTCACTGATGTCTCCGTGTGCTGACTCCCAATCTTAACAGGGAGAGTTTGGCTGAAATAACTAAGCCTTGCATATTCATAACGAACATTCGGCGAGCAAGGAGAATAGATTTTCGAGTATCTTCTAAAAGATTCCGTCGTTAATGGAGAAAGGCCGATAAATTAGAATTAGAAAATGGAACATCAAGGAAATACTAGAGAATAACTGCGCGCCGTTCTCCGGACGTAACCTGACCTTAACGGAAGCGAAGCAAAAACAGTCTGAGTTGGAGCCTGCAATTGGAGAGGTAATTGTCAACGACAGTCTCTGGCTTGCGGTATGAACACAATAAAGCTGATGTTACAATCAAAAGCAGGCGCTTTCTTAATGACCAAAAAAGAACTCAACTTTACTGCTATTTAGGTCAGTGAATTTTCCGGACGCGTCGTTTAAAGGAAATGAGGGCAGGCGAACAGCGCTTGTGGTCGCTCTGGAGAATGCTTGTCGAGATTGCTTAGAGGGAATCACTTTCGTACACATGCTGGAGTGATCACTAAAGAGGCTCGTAACTGGGGTAAAAAATATTAAACGAATGCAGCTCGAGTAGTGTTGCTTGATTCATAAAGTCAATTTTTTTCAATTGGGGCTTAATGTAAAAATGTTTTTGGAAATAATTATCTATTTACTTATAAATTTATTAGCACTCATAAAATCATGCTAACATTTTAACTAATGGTTACTTCGGTAATGAGTACGATGAATTTTTGGTTGAGTTGAATTTACTACGAAAATCGGTAGAGGACTTAGGGACATTTAGTGACATAGTGACAGTTGCTGATGAAACGTTAATTTAACACATTGACTGCGATACGACCCACCGGTGGGTCGTTTTGCCCCTAGGAAAATAATATCATTGCAGCCAACGTGTTAAGTAACTCACCATTAATGAACGGCGTGTTACAGTTCTCGAGTCATCCCAAACTAATTTACGTAAAATGAACATGGATGAATATTCTTTCTCATAATATCCTTTTAACTACTTGGTCGAATTATGTAAATATTAAATATCCTGACTCGAAATTTACCTTTGAGAGATAAATAAAGGGTGAACAATTTTCTTGAATGAAATGATGATTCTAGTGTATCCGTTCTGGAGATTTTCACAAATCCGTGCGGGAAAAATCAACCAATTCTTTATTTAGGCCCAACGTGCCGCTTTTTGCCATGTGCACTCCTCCGGTACGCCCTGCTCCAAACATTCGATTAATTATCCTGAAGTTTACTAATGAATTGTATTTTGTTCAAATGTTCGTCACACTGAAATGTGGTCACAGTAAGATATGATTCTAATTCATTCACTCGAAAGTTGAGGAGGAATCACTTACCTCAAGATGGTTTTCTGTGTAGAGATGAGGCCGATATTATTCCTGTGTAGTGTTTTTTTTTCGAAAATCAATTTGAGAAGCCGTAATAAAAGCTGCTCACATTTTATCTTAAAATGTCCTTAAAATTTGCCTTAGGATTTAGCACGGGACTTCACTTTAGTATGCTTTCTTGACTAAAGAACACATTTTTTGTGTATAAGTTTTGTTTTTATTATTTCTCATCTCAGGATGTGAGTTCGCCCACCGATCTCTTCATGAACGGGTGTCTGAGCGCGCTGTTCTCAGTCTTAGAATGCCGTGGTTTCTTGATTATTTTTCTTTTTGCCTTCTCCAGTACATACCATATGAACTAGGGACAATGTTGATTAGTATCTAACTTAGGCGTCTTGTTTCCTAAAGTCTATCTCAGCATGCTACGATTATTGTGCTTGTGAGTTAATTCCGTTTTTTAACAAAATGCAAAATGAATAGTTTCACAAGACATTCTGCAGGAAATTTTGGGTATATCTTCATTTTTTAAATGATTCTTCTTGCTCTAAACGTTTATTTTTCCTCATAAATTTCAAAGTTTCTTATTTTTTGTCATTTAATATCTCATTTCGGGTAAGAAAATATACTCGTGAAGTTCAAATAGGGTGTCCGAAGGCTTATCTCCTCAGTGTGATGAATATTTAACGTCCTAGAAACTAATCAAAATTCCAGGTACCATTAAACCTACTTAGCTGTTCTATGACACAAATTCTAAGTTGTAATTTGGTTCATTTATTATATTTTTCCAGCAGATATATTCATCTTTAATTTTTTCAAGGGCTGAAGACTAACACATAGAACATCTAAGCCCTCAAACAGCGCAGTGTGACTACGCACAATATTTCTTCGGAATGATTTCTCCAACGACTTGAACATTTTCCTCTCACTGTACCGCTTTATATTAAACACCTGTATGCTCTACCGCCTTATATTAAACACCTGTATGCTTTACCGCTTTATATTAAACACCTGTATGCTCTACCGCTTTATATTAAACACCTTTATGCTCTACCGCTTTATATTAAACATTTGTACACTGTACCCCTTTATATTGAACATTTTATTTGGATAAAATTGGGAAGCTTCCGTGTGACAACACAGCTAGAGCTCAGCCATGGCTCTCCATGAGCAGGATTCGATCAATATTCGCAGCACCGACTTTTGATTGGAATTTGCGAGCATTGTTTTGCCGCGCAATCAAACGGAAAATTGTCCGATACCTTGGGGCGGGGATCTCGGTGCCTATTTTATTGCGTCATGATTGCAGTGTCATTGCAACGTGGCATAGGCGCCGCGATCTCCATAGAGGAGCTCGCCTGGCTTGTTGACGAAAACCTAACGCATTAATGAACTAAAAGTCCGCGGACGAAATTTGAAAATGGCCGTAATTGAAGAGGGCTCTGGCAAACGTCAATTTGGTGTGCAAGTGTCGCTCATCAGTGAAGGAATTAACTGCTTCATAGAGGAGAACGAGCTGTTTTTCTTTTGTAACGCGGTGATGCAGTTTAGATGGTAGTGATGTACACGGGAAATTACTAATGCGAAGACGTCATTTGAAAAAATATATGCGTTTGAACTAATGTGGCCTACAAAATTTTTCGTGATAATTAAAGCCGGCGATGAAGGAAACTGCGAAACTTAAATACGATTTGCTTCCGATATGTGGAAAACTGAAGGTTCGATAAGTAATTAAATGATGCAAGTAAAAGAAAAAGAAAATACTGGAAATGAGACAAGACCGCTGCTCATAAAGCCTCATCAATTTTTGGAATGTATACAGATCCACAGAAGAAATTAGCTATCCCGGACACCTCTGCAAAAAAAAAACGCTAGACGAATCAAACATTCGATGACGTCTTCGACTGACGTTACGCTCATTCATATTTTACGTTCTCATTCTTCTCTGGTGAACTTCGACGCATCTTTTTAGAAGCATTTCATATCGTTTTACTGTTTTCAGCAAGTCCAACGTAGTGAGATGAGCGGTTTTAGGGATTCGAGTACATTTCGAATTTACCTTTATTTGGTAAAGTAAGGGGCAAATTTTACACTTCAAGTCCGGATGCGACGTAGTGTTATTGATTTCGGGTAATTTGTTTACAAAAAAAAATAACACAGAGGTAGGTTTTAGCAGGACTGACTCCGCTTTCACAGCTTCTTGAAAAAATGCTAATTTTCAACAGGAAAGGAAATTTAAATATTTGTTTTTCAAATTATAATATCATAGATATTAGTACTTTCAGCTAACGAACGATACGTTGTAAAGTAGCCGATGATGCAGATTGGCTGTCTGATACAAGCAGGTGAGCAGGACAGTGTATCAGATTGACTTTGCCACACACATTCTTTCACTACATAAAATCTCCCAACTACCAAGCTCAAATTGTTCTAAGAACGTCGTCGTCTTAAGCCCCATACCACTCAGACGTGTGGGTATAAGTTTATAAATTAACATTAGCTAATTATTAGCGTTCGCAGCTGGACATCTTTTCACTGAAGAACAAAACTTGCACATCCTCTGATACGCACGAGCAGACCATTCTCTAACTGACATGCACGAGCAGGCCATTCTCTAACTGACAAGCACGAGCAGGCCATTCTCTAACTGACATGCACGAGCAGGCCATTTTCTAACTGACAAGCCCGAGCAGGCCATTTTCTAACTGACAAGCACGAGCAGGCCATTTTCTAACTGACAAGCACAAGCAGGGCATCCTCTGACAAGCACAAACAGGGCATCCTCTGACAAGCACAAACAGGACATCCTCTAACTGACAAGCTCAAGGAAGTTGTCCTCTCATTCAAACTATGCTTAAATATTTGAACTTTTCTTTACGACTTTTAGGACACTCTCATAAGGCAAGTATTTCGTATTTTTTAGCATTCCCTGACCTCGTCAAGTCAAACGACTGCTCCAGCCTTCACACAGAGGCCTAGTGCCATTCATAACTCTAGTGAGACTCCATAATGTGTGTTTCCTCTTCTTTCACATTTCAACTGAGTAATCAACCCATTACTCAATCACAGATAGCTTACTTCTCTTGATCCAGTAATTCATGGCCTCAGAAAGGCCGGCTGCAGCTCACAAGTCGCTGCCAGTAGTTTGTTTTCATTGTACGTTAAGGTTAATTTTTGCTTCGGACACATGGCAAATTAATATGTGAAATATTAGTAGGCAGCATAAAAACGCTTCAGATCACCCAAAAATGTTACCTACATATGTGCAAAATATTCGAAATGATGTGAATTTATTGCTTCACATAAGCTGTAGAAGCAGCAACCCTATTTAGATATTATTTGTCGCCATGTTCGAACAACTATATCTTAAATATAGGGACTTGTTTTTCGGAGGCCTAGTTAATATTGGAAGCATTCATCGGACCGTGTCTTGGACTTGAAATAAATGCCCCGGAATGTAGCCCTCACTGATGCCTAAGTCATGTTTGCTCAAAAAACAATAAAACTCTGAACCAGAGCTAGACATGCGCAGGACGTCGTTCAAATAAACGTAATATTGGGGCCACGTGGAAGCCGATCTGGAACTGCAAATAAGGTTAAGCTCATCGGGCACCACAATCGCATCAAGGACCGACTTTTGCAACCTGGCGACGGCGGATCACGATAAAGCAGAATGCCCTGAAGGCTCAATATTCAGAATACACTTCAGGAGCGACTCGGGCTGTAGCCACCGCGTTCTTAGCTTCTCGAATAATTCTTTCCGTGCAACTCGACGATCTGAGAATCAACTAGGTGTTTTTAGCGACTGCATTACCAAAACTTAAGAAGGTTAAGATAGAGGGAAAAAGATGCGCAACCGGTTATGCATCTTTACTGCTCGCGGGTCATTCGTAAATGGTTGGGATGCGCAGACGTTCAATTAATTACTATTTTTCACACTCGCCCTTCTGGGCTCGCAAAATAATTTCTACATCAGAAACAACATCACGAGCTGTTCCCCTACAGGTAAAGAGGAATAAAGGATGATTGTGAATGTGTTGACTCGGCCTGAGTGACTTATTAAAAGTAGACTTACACGCGCGTTAATTAGATTGCAATTGAAATCTTGTTTGAGCTGTACTCTGATGAAGTCCTCCGCCATAATTACGACAATGGTATTCATATGCAGTTACCAGGTCAATGAGAGAGTGTCATCGACAACAAAAGAAACAGTTTTGCAACTGACATTACATTTATGATAAAGAATCAATCGTTGGATGCTCGCTCATTATTGTGTTGTTTTCAACGTTATGTAAAATGAAACGCCGAAGCCTTCGGAATCATTTTGTCAAGTTGACGGCATCTCATTTCGAAATCATGCCTGTAGCTTTAATGCTGAGAGGGTGTTCGATAATATTTTATAATCAAATCGTAAGATCGTAATAAGTATTTTTAAAGCATTTTTTTCATTATTCAAATGATAGGAAACTTTTCAAGTAGAGGTATACATGCAATCCCCTCAGATCAGCAGGACGTGGCAGCCATACAATTCGGTATCAAAAGTATTGTACCCGTATGCGTGTGATATGGAAATTGATTGGTTCCACAGGCCGACATTGGACATTGCACTAATTTGATATCATACAAGCGTACAATACCAGTACATCTGGTAATGATAAATTGTTTCTAGATAGTCAAAAAATTCCATGCAATAATCGTGGGTGAAAAATTTTCGGTGAATGGAAGAATTTAATACAATTAGATCCCCGTAATATCGGATTCCTGTGCGAGAATAACCAGCGTTTATTTAGCGGTTCTTAGTAAAAATCCTTTCTAGCTTAGAAAAAAGAGTCTTAATTTTGTACACAATCTGGAGCTTTCAAATCTCAGCAGACAGCTCTACAAGATAAAAGTTTACCCAAGCTTAATAATTTACTTTCCCATGTACATAATGAGTAAACAACACCCACACGAGTTCAGGTATTGACCCGTAGCAATGGACGACAACCAAAGGACTTGTCCGATGCGCTCATGGATGTGAGGTGACGTGTCTGCTGATAGCATATTTCGCTTTTTATACGCTGCGAAAATAATTCTTAGAAAAAATAATTGTTAGTCTCTATCGCCTGAGTTTCACGCTTGATGCTGCAATTGCTTTTGTCAGTGAAAACCCGTCATTCGTTTTCTCAGAATCTGAGTCATTCTTGATTAAGAATAATCGATGTACATGATTTATTAGTGATGCTTCAGCTGCCAGTATATAATTACGGAAATACATGCATGCATAGTGAATGACGTAATTTGTGCAGTGCCGTACGACTCTCCATTTCAAATTTTATGTCAATGTATCATTTACGTTGCCACCTATTTGTTAGGACACCAAAAAGTATGAAATTCGTCTTGCATCGATTTTTCATGGTTGGTTCTTCGAAGAGTTTGTTCGATTCGTGGTTCGTGACTAACGATGAATTCATAAGCTCCAGGGAGTAAATTCATGTGCGTATAGTCGATCTTCATACGGTGGAGGGTCAGTAACGAGACAACTGAGAATTCTCACCTGAGACAACTGAGATCCTCAACTGAGACTACAGAGACGATCAACTGAGACAAGTGAGATCTCAACTGAGATAACTGAGATCTTCACCAACTGAGAATTCTCGAATGAGAGAACTGAGAGTCCTCAACGTTTGAAAATCGTCTCTAACGAACAGAATTTTTATGACTACGCATGGGCCACTGTATGTACGCATCACAAATTTTATACAGGGTGTTAAAAAACGGGAGCTACGAACTATGACAGTAGGCAGGGACACGCAAATAACCAGTTATTCACAAATACTAAATATTTCAAAACTTCTTGGTTGTCAAGGCATTTGAAGTTTAAAATTTAATCTTTATGTGTAGGTAATAAAATATCCGTTTCTGAGAAATGTCATAATGGTAAATGAAACGAATATCACAGAAACAGATATTTTGTCAAACAAACTTTACTATAAATGTTCGAAATGTCAGCCATCTGCGTTAATGCAGGTCTGGTACTTTTTATAAATGAATTGCTGAACATGATCCAAAAGCCTTGGTTCTATTGCAATGTTAAGTACTGCAACTGCTATC